>ML781887.1:1307923-1323629 GCA_009831015.1 Picea engelmannii | reverse complement strand
GTTCATCAATCATCAATCAATCAATTACTTGACATCAATCAATGACATCAATCAAACCAAACCATTTGCATCAATGACGTATGATCCAACAATCTCCCAAATAATCAAACCATTGGCATCAATGACAACATGATCCAACAAATCCCCACAGTATTTCAGAACCAGATGCCATATAGATTCTTTGATACCCATCTTGGTATGCAAGGTATGGAAAGTATTTGTGAACTGCAGAACTGTTTGGCCCTTCTCTTGCTACAGTGTGGTCCATCACATGTATTGGTCTTCATAGTTATCAACAAGGTAATATTGTTCCTTGACCGCATTCGCAAAAAAATCTCAAGTGGGCTCAGCCCCATATATTCCATATTCCTCTGTGGAAGTTTTCTCCCAGTAAGTTTCCCACCAATATTTGACATGGGAGAGAGCCTTGAGGAGTGTGAAGGTGATATTTTACCCATCAGAAAGATTGTGAACAGAGAAATAACATTCTAGCATATTTAGCCATTTTTCTAGGGAATCCACATCTATCTGACCTTCAAATATAGGAATATAGAAGTTAACTTGTACCTTGAAGGGAGAAGCTCCTCCAAAATGGCCGCTTGATGAATATGTGTCTATTGCTATCGAAAGGCGTTGAAGGATGTGGGAAAAATTCTCCATCATTTCATTCCTCTGTTGTGCGAGAATTTTCTCAAGAAACATGTTAATAGAATCTTCTGCTCCGTTATTTTTATTTTCTTCTGCCATGGAGGGTTTCTTGGGCATGCGAGAGCGATTTTTCTCAAGAGAGATAAGCTCAAGACCCAACTTTCTATACTCGAACCTCGTCGAGGAAATGCACTGAAAAACAATCAAGAGAAACATGCTCTAATACCATTGATCCAGATTATTTTCGGAACGAAATGAAAGCAGAGATATTACAATGAAACATACATAAATATTTCTAGAAATAGATAAATATAGAAATACATGATTTCTATAATGAAATAAATGTACAGAGACTGCAAAAATATAGAGTGCAAGACTCACTAGAATGGTGGCAACTTTATCTTTGAGAAGAGATGTGACAGCTACGCTCATTCATAAGAAGATGAGTACAATGAGGCTCTGAAGGCCTTTTTACAATAAACATGAATACCAAAACCTTAAACATCCAAAAACCTAACCCTAGGAGATGAAGCGCCAAAATTCATGTGGGCCCCGTTGGGGTAAGTTAGTACATCAACTTCCCAGGGTCGTAACTTTTGCATATGATCTGTGTTTTAGGTGTGTGATAGCCCGTTGGAATGGTATTTTCTAGAAATACACATTATGCCATCAAACTTTGACTTTGTCAATAATTTTCCTGTGGCAAGCCCAAAAAAAATTGTTTCGGGCCTCAAAACAACCCCGAAAGTATAGAAAGATGTGATGAGATGAAAACTGCCAAAATAGGCCAATTGAATTAGATGGGAGGCCACCAGTATCCACCTGGATTTTGTGTAGGGCTTCAAGATAGCCTCATATGATTCGGATTTAGGAGTGGAACGAACTGATTAACATATTGAATACAATAAACACAAAGATATGAAGAACCACATAGATATCTAGTGAACAATATCTTCTATTGAATAAATGAAATAGGTTGAAACTATAAAACTGCAAAACAGAAACACTTGCTCGAATGGTGGTAGCTATCTCTTAGAAGATATGTGTCTTCTACGCGCATCCGTCTGAGCAGAAAAAAATTGCAATGAGGCTCCAGAGGCCTTTTTGATATTACTCATGAATTCCAAAACCCTAGACATCCAAAAACCTATCCCTAGGACGTGAAATGCCAAAAGTCATATGGGCCCCTATGGGTACGTTGGTACCTCAACTTCCTGAGGTCGTAAATTTTGCATACAACCTTTGTTTTAGGTGCGTGATAGCTCGTTGGAAAGGTCTTTAAGAGAAATACACATTACCATGTCAAACTCTGACTCCATCTACAATTTGTTTGTGGCATGCCAAAAAAACATTGTTTAGGGATCCAAAACGACCCTGGAAGTAAAAAAAGATGTGTTGACATGAAAACATACAAAATAAGTGAGTTGGATTAGGTGATAGGCCACCAGTATCCACCTGGAAGATGTGTAGGGCTTCAGACAACCCCAGAAGTGTAGAACCCACAATTACATATAAGTACAGAAAAACCTGTTGAAGTAAAAATGGACAAGAGAAGACAGTTGGAATAGGTGGGTGGCCACCAATATCCTCCTGAATCATCAGAAGTACAGAATCCATAATTACAAAGAAGTGTCCCCATTATAGAGAAACGTGTAGAACTGAAAACTATCAAGACGATTTAGTTGGAATTTGGAACAGGTGGGTGGCCATCAATATCCACCTGGATCAGTAAAACATAAATTAGGGAGGTTGACCTCCTCAATTTTCCCCTTTATAAATTATGATTCAAATTTACAAAAGAAGAAATCCTTAAATGATGATGTCATGCCCTTTAGGGGTGACATTTGGGCATAATGAGCAAGTTGTTGAGGTTCTTGAGGGTGACGTTGGGCCTCCAAAGGCCATATCTTCATGTGAAAGGGTCTTTATTCATCAAAATGTGCCAAGTCATCATCAAACCATCCAACACCGCCAAGCCCTAGCCCTCCAAGTATGATTTCATGCCCTAGGATATGACGTTTTGAGCCTCCAAGGCCAAACATTGGGCAAAGGGAGGGCTAGTCTCCTTCTCCAAGGTGTCCTCTCATGCCTCTAAATGCAACATTCATCATCCATGTGTCCAAAGAGAATGGAGTTTATCATCCAACCTATGGGATTCATGCTCCAAATGAAGGTCCAAGTGACCTTGTGTGTTACACAACATTTTGTCACAACAAGTGATACTGCCTATTCTCTGACATCTAAAGCATAGAACTTTGGAAGAAAATTGAGAGAAATTATTCTTGGGGAGGAGCAAGTCTAAAAAATCCCTAAATTATGATATTGTCACTTATTTATTTCTAGAAAGGTGTGATAGCTTCACTTGTTGCATGTTGCATCACTGGAAGGTGAGACAATGTCACCTTTTGCTGAGATTCAAGGGTGTGACAACCTTTGTACATGGGATGATTCTTACGTAGGTATGTAGCAAAAGAATTTGGGACCAAATTTGGAGCTTCAATTAACGAAATAAAACTTCGGATAAAAAGGTATGAACTACTTATCTACTCATATTTTGATTCTAAATCTAAGGAAAGGAATTTATATTGTCTGTTTTGTTCTAGTTTCGAGTGCCAGAACTAGGGACATTGGTTTGTGTCTGCACCCACTAATTTATCCACAACATTGTGCCTTCATGATCAAGATTTCACTTTTCAATGACCTGCAAGGGAAAACAAGTATGCCCTCTAAGGGTCCACAAGTCACAATATCATGCCAAGTAAGCCATATCTAATAAAAGAACAACCCAAACATGTGCATTGAATCCCCCTTTTTCAAAATAAACAAATGCTCAAGGACCTTATACAACTTTCCGAATTTAGATATGGGAGGGGTGTCATAATACCCTATTGGGTAAAATGTTCCCAAGGAGAAACCTCTCTAATTCATGTAGTGAAAGTGAGGAGGATGAGGTTAAACTTTTAGGTACGGGCTTTCATGACATACAAGGGCTCATATTATCTTATTTATGGGTGCCTTTATTGAGGGCTAGCCACATCTATTTTCTCTTTTTGTTTTTAAGGCATATTTTTTCCAAACCCTTTATTATCCATTTACTTTGCATGTTTTGCCAAGTTGAAGACAATAAGGAGCTTTAAAAAGGAAATGCATAGCCCACAAACGCTCTAACTTGGAAAGTTTAAGTAATTGATTAATTATTTATTTTATGGGTCCCTTACTTCTCTTTTTTGAGAAGCGTTTCATTGCTCTCAGGATCCAAGGGTGATCCTTTATTGCATGATGTTTTTTCTAGGGAACATTCGAACCTAGTGGCTCCTTCTTCCCATTAAATGAGGTACATTCCCTCTTTTTTTCAATAAGCTCGAAAACCTAAAATATATGGAAACGAAGGGGAATAAGTGATGTAAGGTGGAAAATATGAGTGGGAATGGTACGATGACCCTTCAAGAGGACCCCTGGTAGAAAGCCATTTTTTTAGGGTGGCCATTTACTAGGAAACCATGACACTCACCCAAGTGAAATATGGAAAAAAGCATAATTTTCAAGCATTTTTTTTCAAAATCAAGAAAGAGTCCTTTGCAACATGTTAAAAAGCGTAGAATATTAAATGACACTTAACACAATGCTGGACTTGTTACCTCATGAAGCAATACCTCTTATCCTATGTGGGCCAAGAAGGTGCATGGATGTTGTCGCCATCAATCATATGGTGATGTGTGGTATGATAGGGGACCCTGCCTGCTCATCATCCTCTCGATACTCCGTGTTTTCAACCCGAGGGGCTCGAGACATCATCTCCTTAGTTATATCAAGGAATGGGGGATAACATATGGCTCCTACTTGGGGACATGTGCTCATTGTAAAGTGCATGAGAACCTCAGCATATCCTGGTAAGACCTGTGCCTACACACACTGAAACCAACAAACTATGGATATTAAAGGTGGCTCGCTGACCCTTTGTCCATATGATCAAAAGTCTAAAATTTCAACTAATCTTAAAAAGAAAATTGTGCATTTTCCCAAAAAATATAAACTAACATGTAATATGATGAAAGAAAATGATGTAAAACAACTATGCAATAAAGCAAGTAGAACAAAATGAAAAAGTGAGATATTATATGAAAATATAAGTAAATGCAACTAAACTATTATAAACAAGCAAATGCAAGTGCAAGGGAAAGAAAATGACATACATACTTACCGGGGTCTTGAGCCCTGAAGAGGTCAGGTTCCTTTGATGTAAGGTTGGAGAAGAGACCCATCAACCGATAATGGCATCTTTCTCCCATCCATGGTAGACAAGTAGTATTTTCCCTTCTCGAACTTCTTCTTGATGATGTAGGGGCCAATCCATAAGACTTTGTTCCTTTCATCATACTTGGGCTTGCCTCTCTTCTTATCCCATATGAGCGTAAGGATTCCTTCACTAAAGTTAATATAAGGTGTGTTTTCAATGGAAGGTTGTGAAGGAGGTTCTTCATTGAGCATGTCTTTGATAGCTTTCTCACGCTCTTTATCTTTCTTATCTTCTTCTTTCTTGATTATCTTGATGGATCCTGGTTCTTTTCCTTGAAACTTTTCAAGCTTTTCCTCGTACTCATATGTCCTCGGGAGTAGTGTATCTATGCAATATTCTTGTGCAAAAGGAAAGTCTCGAGGGTCATACTCAATAATTGTTCGAGTCACATCAAGCTCACAATCATTGTGATAATCAGGGTGGTTTATGTCCATGACATGCTTCATGACCACCCAACTATATAAAATCTCGAAGGTACCATCCCCCATGGGAATATGTGCATGAGTAAGATCCATGCTAAGGAAACCTCATAGGGTGGCAACCCAACTTCTCGATAAAAGCATGCCCCAAGTGTCTGGAACATCAATCACCACTATGTTCATAAAATGAGGCTAATATGAGGGAAGTCATGCAAATACACCTCCAGATATTCTATAAGACCATATACTTTCACCTTCTTTGAATAAATACCACACACATTCCTATATGGGTGGGTTGTATTCAAACCAAATTGTTTATGACCTTCAAAGACATCACATTTGTTGAAGCCATGGAATCCAACAAACAATTATTCAATCAGAGACCATTTAAACCCAATGAAAAATAGAAAGGAGGGTTTTCATCTCTTTGTTGCCCATGATACATGGTGTTCATAATCACGTGAGGATCTTCTCCCTCATCAGGTACTTCCAATGCCTTAAGAATTTATCTTCTTATAGATGGGATCTTGCAAATTTCAGTAGGCCTCCGCAAAGGTTCTCCAACTATGTGGTTCTCATGAGTAACATCATTGATTTCGAGCCTTCCAATTTTGAGGAGTGTTGGCCCCCCAACAGTCCCCTTGATTTTTTTGTAAAACATTTAGGAGATCCCCTTGACTTTTCAAAAATATTCCTTTCATGACATCTGACTCTATCATGATTGATTCAAGGAGACAACTTCATGGCTTCTTTTCAGTGTGATGGTCAGTTTGTAACGTAATAACTTGGAAAAATTGTATAAACTAGATCTTTGGCCTTTTGATAGTCCTTTTATCTTTGTCCAAGCTTCTCCTATTTGAGTAGTTTGCTTTCAATTGTGTAAACATTTTGTGATTTAAATGATTCCATTGGAAATTATTACATTGAATATGCTAACTATTAAAAGTGACTCTAATATTGATTATTCATTCTTATATTGATTATCTTTCATTTTGAATTTCATGATTTCAACATGAAATTCGTTATATTTCAATAATTAGCAAATGGTTTCATAACATGTTTTATTTTCAAGTCTTCTTTGTTGATTAATGAATTAAAACTATGGTTATCATCATGATTCGAGGATGGAATTCAAAAATATATTTATTATTACTTTTATACACTTGTTTTTGTTTTCCTAATCTTATTATATAATATTTCAAAAGGAATGATCTTATTTGGACATAAGCTACAAAATCATAATTTTGATGAAAACCAAAACATGCTAACTACGGAAAGCACTCTTAATCTTGATTCCTCACACTTGTTATAATTTTGGTTTCTTATTTCATTTATTATTATGGGGAATATTTTTGTGTTATTCATTAGTTAGTGTGTACTACGGTTCAGTACTATGAGATCTGATTCTGTTTAATTCATGATTATAATCAAGTTTTAGTGTTAGTGTAAAGCTAAAATGCTTGAACTTTATTTTGTCCTAAAAGTTAGAATGGATTTTTTTATTTTTATATTCTAAGTCCATCCTCACTCTTAGAAATACAAATATCTTGGTTATATCATAAAGGATTTACCTTTTTTTTTTTTTTTTTGTTAATTTGTGCGAAACATGTTGGCTACGCGATTAACCTGTGGCTTGAGAAACCACGATTCAGGGGCATCTAAGCCGTCAAAATCACCCGGGGATCGCACCCGGCCTGAGCCACACCAACCCTTAACATGGTTGGATTTTTTGTCCCCGCAGGTTTTGAACCAGTGACTTTAACATCATGGAGTGGCTTAACAACACACTCCGTCACCGACTGTCCTACACCTCGGGGACCATAAAAGACTTACCTTAAGAGTACAATGTTGTGAATTTTATTATAAGGTGAGAGTAGTTATGAAATGATATATCATTTGTTTTTATAAATAATATGAATAAGAAGTGGATCGACCATGTTCTGGACTTCTGATGATAAAATCTAAAGGTGTTCATACAAATTTAGTATCATGCCCTTGTTTATAATGTCATCAATGCCACCATCCTTACGTCTCATATCATGATCGTGGCATATTTGAATGGAATTTTAAATGTATATTTAATTCATATTATTCATATTTAGATAATGGAGATTAAAGAGAATTGTTTTATATACATTTAGGTATCCGTTCGATTTTGCTTGCTATTATTAATGTTAGTCTTGATTGTTGGCAGGATTTCATACTCGAGATCATGGAAGAGAATGATCGTATTTGGGAGATCCGTTGTTGGAAGAAGTGAAAAGACAAAGTCAAACATTCCCGTAAGATCACAAAAGGCGAACTTCGGATTGAATTTATGAGCAAACGGTTAAGAATCTCTTGAAATAGTTTCAATAGATTCTTTTAGATTTGTGTTTTGATATTATCTATTAGTAAGATTTTTAGTGCATGCGGATAGTACAGATTATACTCATGTGAGAAGGATTCGATTATTAGAACCTAATCAGCGCTCCTGATCAGGATAGTTTTTTATTTTGTATTTTATTAGAAATATTTATGGTGTCCGGCTATTTGGTTTGATTGATTTTGAATGTAAAACATTATTATCAAGTTAACTCGAAATGATTTGATCAATGGAATTTGTCTTTTATTAATTGCATTTAAAATCATATATTTCAGTTTGATTATATTTTTTTGGTATTTACTTATTTTATATTATTTATAGTACGTATTTAAAAATAGATTTTTGTGAGATTTAACTTGTAAATTTTGTATAAAGTGTAAATTAATTTGATTTAGTGATCGCTATAGGAAATAAGACTTATAGGAAAACCTTCCCACATCTCCTTTTACAGAGGAGATTTTTTCATTGGCTAATGGAGCCATTAAACCCATCAAGGACTGCCAATCCAAACGTCTTGGGTCTTGCTTTAAGGACCTTCGACTGGGTTGATCCCTCTTAGTTGACGACTAGTCATCTATGCCCATCAACAATTGGCGCTAGAAGGAGGGTGAGGTAAAATAAAATGATTAAATGCTTTTAATTTCAATTGTTTGATTTAATTGTTTAGCACTTAGCCTATAATTATTTTGATTTATTATTTATCTGTTTTGATGTCATTAATGTACTTAAGGGTTGGTTGGATTATAAGCTAACCTACTTGGAGTTAATATTTCCATTGCTATGATAATCGATAGCTCCTACCCAAATCACTATATGAGAATCTGATTTCAATTTTCCATTAGTTAACATTCCTGATGAGAAAGTTTCTCTCTTGTCAAAACTCCAATTTGATGGTGAAAGAAATATATCTGCAAAGGATCATCTTAACAAGTTTTGGTGCAAATGAATCAAGCATAGTATTACATATTTGAATATTTTATGCATGTTGTTTGCTTTCACTTTTAGAGGTCGAATCAAATATTGGTTTGAAACTTTTCTAGTCAATTATATTTTCACTTGGTTTCAATTTGTGGATGAATTTTTAGATTCCTTTCAGGTTTATGATTACAATAAGTTATATGAAGAATTCAAGGCTTTACTAATCAGTGATGATTTATCTTTACAAATATTTTCAACAAAAATAAATCATGTTCTTTATAACTTTCATCTTGATGATATACCTACCCCGGATGGGGTGACACGCGGCGAGGAGGTGCCACCAGGCTTAGCACTAAGCCTGGGCTTAAATGCCGATGGCCGCCACCCACACTCCCGCATTTACGATGGTGGACGGCCATAGCAGCAGCATCGCGATGGAGGGACTCCTCCCTCGCGCGACCATTTACGACCTCTACGTACTTAGCATGGTTGGGGTTAAAGGCGGTCAAGTGTTCTCGACGTCTGGTTATGTGTTTTCATTTGAGCCCGGACAAAGTGGGACTGCTCCGGCTTCGGCTCTGATCTTCGCCTGGAGGCTCTGGTGCAATCCTACGTCCCTCCTACCCTGGGTCACTACCCTTAGGTTGCATCTTGGCAAGGATTCTCTTAGCAGCTTGTCTTTGTGGGAGCCGAGACAGAGCTGGCCTGCTTGTGCTCTGTACCTGCAACCGCTCACGTCCTGGCTCTTACGCTTATCTCTGCACCCGCTCTGTACATTCATTCATCCCCAGGATACCATGGCTAGAAAAAGAGGAAGACCTCGTCGTGGCTCCGCTTGGAATGCCCACAAGGCACAGCGGCGTCGGAAAGAGCAATTTGAGTGTGCTCTGGCTTTGGCGACCTCCATGCTTAGGAAGAAGGCTCGAGCTGAGAGATTGGCGGTGCTCGCCACCATTGCAGAAATGGGAGCTGGTTGTAGCAGAGAGGACACGGCAAGGAAGGAGGCTGGAACCGAGGATGCGTATCCCGCCTGTATTGTGGAGGAGGACCTGTCGACCGCGGAGGAGCCCCGCGCCACAGTGGTGACCCACAAGGAGGAAAGCAAACCCAATTTGGGTTTGGATGAAGAGTTCCCCGGCTGCATTGTTGAAGAAGTTTTTTGGCAAGATATCGAAGCAGAGATGAAAATGGACAACACTCGCTCGATGAGGAAGGATGTCGAGGATGGTGCGAAGCAAAGGGACCTCAACGACGCAGGTGGCGGTCTGCATGGCTTTCTCCTCCGTGCAGAGCACCTGTCCTTGGTGTTCGAGCTCCAAGGCCACATGTCTAACCTGGAGCATAGGGCCGTCCTCATGGGCCAGCACCTGGACATGCTTCTCGACGCCTATTCCAACATCCCAACTCAGCGGAAGTGTCCCCTCTGCGCACAGATTTTTTCCATCCCGGCTGGGTCCATGTGGCAGATTGGAGATGACGACAGGTCACCGGGTACCTAGGTTTTTATGCTCTCTTGGTTTTTTAGTCTTTTTATGCTATTGTTTTATGTTCTTTTGGACTATAGACATTTGTCCTAGTTTCCTCCGGGTAGGATAGATGCTACTATCATACAACTATTATTTTCTCTCCACTTATGTTGGTTTCTGGTAATCGGCAGCATTTTTGGTGATTTAGAACCATTACACTGTATATCTTGTTAAAGTTTTTTGTTAATCTAATATAGCAGGCTCTCCCCCTTTTTTATTAAAAAAAAAAAAAATCTTGATGATATACCTATTGTATCAGATCTTATTTCAAATGTTTGTGTGTAATATTCCAGATATAAAAAGTATGCAAAACAGAAATAAAATGCTAGAAATGGAAGATGAGCAACAATATAACCAAAAAAACACCACAATAATACCAAAATGATACTAGAATAACACCAGAAAGAGCACTTAGATTACTGAAAGCAATATTCACTTGCCTCTTCGAGAGGGCAAGCTCCAGCAGAGCAGAGCTCTAATACAATAATATACAATACAACAGTTCTCATACCCTCGACTCCTATTTATACTAAATATGTCTATCAAAATAACCATCTAGAGGAAGATCCTTCTAGAAGCGGAAGCTTCTATTAGGTCTTCTTACATTCAAATTATTCTTCCTTATTGCTAGGCCTTAATAATATTGACATTTATTACATCGAAATATATTATTCTACCTACATGAGGGGTTAGGTCCCTAACATGTCCTCCCCCTTAAAAACAGCCTTGTCCTCAAGGCTTAAGATGTGGAAATTGTTGCAGAATGGTAGTTGGTTCCCAACTGGCATCTGATGGGGTTGTATCTTTCCACTAGACTAACACTTCCTTGATGGTTCGCTGACACAGGTGACGCTCACACTGGTCCAAAACTGCTTATGTTTGTAGCCAAATGGAGCCTTCTTCATCCAACTCGGGAAGGTTGGTTTGAGTTTGGCACTTAGTTCCAATCACCTTCTTTAAGCAGAAAACATGAAAAACAGAATGTAGCTTAGAATGACTGGGAAAAGCTAACTGATAGGCCACATGTCCCACATGCTTGAGAAGAGTATAAGGACCATAACATTTGGGCACTAGTTTCTTACAATGGTCAGCCTTGAGGGTATTTTGCTTGTAAGGTTGCAGTCGAAGAAACACCCAATCCCCTTCTACAATATGACGTTCAAAATGACTTTCATCTGCTTGTTGCTTCATGTGATTTTGAGACATGACTAAATTCTCTTTGAGGGAATGGATAATAGCCTCTCGAACTGTAAGTGTTTGGTCAACCGCCTGGACCTTCGAGGCACTTGGTAAATATGAGAGAAATGAAGTTGGATTTTGTCCATATACCACTTCAAAAAGGATTGATGTGGGTAGTTGTATGGTATGAAGTGTTGTACCACCATTCATCTAGTGGTAACCATTGAGCCCACTAATTTTTCTTTTCCGATGCAAAACACCTCAAATATGTTTCCAAACACTTGTTGACAACTTCAGTTTGACCATCAATCTGGGGATGATAAGTTGTGTTGAGATGCAATTGGGTGCCTTGTAGCTTGAATAGTTCTTTCCAAAAATTGTTGGTCAAAGTTGGGTTGCGATAAGAAATAATAGAATGCGGCATGCCATGAAGCTTGAAGACTTGATCAATGAAAAGTTGAGCCACAGTGGATGATGTAAATGGGTGTTGAAGAGCACAGAAATGAGCATACTTGGAAAGGTGATCAACTACCACCATGATGATTTATTTATTGTCTGATTTAGGTAATCCTACAATAAAATCCATAGAGATATCCCGCCAAATAGCAGGTGGAATCGGAAGTGGTTATAGTGTTCCAGGATATTTTAGTGTTTCTCCCTTGTTGTGTTGACACACATCACATTCAACCACAAAATTATGAATGTCATGTTTCATACCATCCCAGAAAAAAGAACGTTTGACCCTGTCATAGGTTTTGGTAAACCCGAAGTGCCCAACTGTGGGTGTAGCATGAAGCTCAGAAAGTACTGTGGATTTAAGTTTTGACTATTTACTTAAATACAAACGACCTTTGTATCAAAGCTCATCATGGAGCCAAGAGTACCCTAGGAAATTGGAGAATTGGACTACAATTGTTGTATCAGATGCAAACTTTTGGGATCGTGTAGCCATTCCTGGGGAATGGCTTGGAGCCAATCTGGTACAAAAGGAGAGAGAAAAAAGGGACCCTTCATCTTCATATTTTCGAGAAAGTGCATACACAAGCACATTGTATTTTCCTTTCTTGTAAATGATCTCATAATCATATCCAAAGAGCTTAGTCACCCATTTGTGTTGCTCTGGGGAGGAAATGCGTTGTTCCATAAAATACTTGAGGCTTTGATGATCTGTCTTAATTTGGAAGCGTTTCCCCAATAGATAAGGGTGCCAAATATCAATGGCATGCAAAATAGCCAAAATTTCCTTTTCATAGATTGATTTGCCCAAATTTCATTCAGACATTTGTTTGTTGGTAAAGGCCAAAAGTCGACCCTCTTGCATAAGGATAGCGCCAATTCCTTTCCCTGAAGCATCACATTCCAGGAAAAAGGTCTTTGTAAAATCAGGAAGGGCCATGACTAGATTGGTGCACATGGCCATCTTCAAGATTTGAAAAGCCTCCGCAGTTGCTAGAGTCCAAGTGAAAAAATTCTTTTTAAGGAGTGCAGTGAGAGGTGTCGTAATCTTTCCATAATTCTTAACACTTGTGATAATAACCTGTTAAGCCCATAAATCCACGCAAGCTTTTGAGAGTCTTTGGATGAGGCTAGTCTTGCATAGCTTCAATTTTTTTAAGATCCCCCCTGACGTCTTCCTTTCCAACAAGATGACCCAAGTACTCGACTTCTGAGGTGCCAAAAGCACATTTAGATTATTTCAGTAAAAGTTGGTGCTGAGAGAGTAGATGGAGAACTCGATCCACATGAGCAAGATGGTATGTCCAGGTTTTTCTATAGATGAGGATATCATCAAATAAAACTAAGAAAAAATGACATAGAAAAGGACGAAAGACATGATTCATGATGCTTTGGAAAGTGGAGGGAGAATTACACAAGCCAAAGGGCATGACAAAAAAATCATAGTGGCCCTCATGAGTTCTAAAGGTATTCTTAGGAATGTCTGCCTCTTTCATATGGATATGGTGGTAGCCAGAATGAAGATCAAGTTTAGTAAAGAACTGGGCGCCACTCAATTCATCCAAGAGGTCATCAATGACAGGAATGGGAAATTTTTCTTTAATGGTGAGTTTGTTGAGGGTGTGGAAGTTAGGACACATGCACTAATAACCTTTTTTCTTCATGACCATGACCATAGGGGAAGAGTAGGGGCTCGTACTAGGGAGGATAACACCTACGTTAAGCAGTTCCTGAACCATTTTCTCAATTTCATTTTATGGGGAAAAGGGGTGACGATAGGGACGTATATTGGGAGGAAGTATTTCTGGGACAAGGGGAATGGAATGATCATGAACAACACAAGAAGGAGGGAGTCCTTGGGGAGTGGAAAAAACCACTTGATGTTTAGAGAGGATGGATTGGAGGTCCTGCAGCACGGAAGGTGTCTCAATTGCTTGTATGGCATGGAGTTGGGAAATAACACCTGAATGACCTTTTTTGAGCATCTTTTCCATGTGATGGGAACTAATGATCTCATGGGAACCGACGGTGATGCCTTGGAACTTATATTTTTGGCCCTCATGGTCGAATTGCATGGTTAATTCCTTAAAATCCATGATAATGGGGCCCAAAGTCCGTAGCCAGTCTGCACCCAACACAATGTCACAATCGCCCATGTCGATAGAAAACATATGAGATTTCAGGTGGTAGTCACCAATTTGGAGACGCACATTTTCACAACGCCCTCCACATTTCATGGATCCACCATTGGTGATCATGATTTAGAAATTATTGACTACATGGATATAGCAATTAGTTTCTTGGGCAATGCGACAATGAATAAAATTATGGGTGCTTCCATATCAACAATAATGATGACCTTCATATGCTTTATGTAGCCAATTAGTTTAAGGGTTTGGGGAGCAGATAATACCATGAGAGCATTTAGGGAAATGACCGGTTCTACTTCGGGAGGGTTTGAGGGAGAGGTTATGTCAGTGGGTTCAGGCGACACAGACACAAGTGGAGCTTCAACATCCTCTTCTGAAACATCCTCTGAGATGGCCATAAAAATATTTTGTTCCTTACACTTGTGTCCCGAAAAATATTTGTCATCACAATTATAATAAAGGCCTTTGAGTTGACGTTCAACCATTTCAGCCCTGGTCAAATTTTGGATCTTTAGTGGAGTAGAAGGAGGAGTGGGATTTACTGGTTTAGTGCGAGGAATAAAAGAGGGTTTCCGATTTTGAGAAGAGACAACCTGTTGTGCTTCCTTATCTCTTTTAGTATCCTCCACCCAAGTATGAGGTCGAGCCATGAGGACATGGGCATGAATTTCATCCTTGAGGCCACTGATAAAACATTCTCGGAAAAAAGCATGAGACATGCCCTCTATACGAAAATCCAGTCACTCAAAAGCAGTTATAAAGTCTTCCACTGTGCCAGATTGTTTCAACTTTGTCAAACATCCTAAATGGTTGATGTCAGTGTCAAAGCGTTCATAAATCTCTGCCACAAAGTGTGTCCAAGAAACAAACCCTTGGCAAACAGTTTTTCTCCATTGCCACCATTGCCAACGTTCATGATATAGATGGAGAACACCATACCAGATTTTGGCCAAGTCATTTGTAATGTTTTACAAAGAGAAATAATGTTCCATTTGAGTTACCCAACCAGTGGGACATGAGCCATCAAATTTGGTCACATCCACACGTGGAAGGCGTAGGTCATGCTGAAAGTGATGGGGCTGAAAATTATGGGAATGAGAGGAAGTTTCATCTTATGTATGCAAAGGTGGGTCAGATAAAGGGAGATCTACACGGATATGTAGCTTGGTGTAGATCATCAAAGTAATAGAGTCAATCTGGGTAGTAATGTCTTATTTGAGGTCTTCTTTGAGTTCCTCAATTGAGACGGCAATGGAGAAATGCATGTTTTTATTGATGGTGGAAATATTGGCACTGAGTTGTCTCACTTCTTGTTGGGTATCTGTGAAATTATATTGCAAGGTATTGAAGCGAGCTTCCAAGTCTTGGCTATGGGTATGGGCCATGATGATGAGGGAACCGAAAAGGGATGGGAGGGGTCAAAAAAAATTCTGAAAAATGATAGGTATGAATGTGATAAGGGCGAAGAGATAAATCCAATGGAATAGGTCTCAGATAATGGTGCAGCAAAATCCAGACTTTTTTTTTACACCTGCAGAGTTATACTCTGATCTAAAGAATACTGCAGTGATGAAATGATCCGGATTATTTTCGGCACGAAATGAAAGCGAAGATATAATAAAGAAATGCACAGAGATATTGCAGATATTCAATAATATAACAGAAATGTATCAGAGATGCAACCATAAACACAGATATACAGTAATACACGATTTCTATTAATCAAAGAAATGTACAGAGACTGTAAA
>ML781887.1:1281723-1296353 GCA_009831015.1 Picea engelmannii | reverse complement strand
GAGGTTGGAGCATGATGAGAGGTTGTGAAATTTTTGGAAGATAATTCTTGTGATAGTTTTCTTTGAGCATTTGTGCTTTGTTGTTCTTGGAGTCACAGGCACGGAGGGCCAAGAAACCGAAAGGTTTCTTGGAGCTAGGAAGCTGGCTAGGCTCCTAGTTGGCATGGAGGATTCTGTTGTTTCACTCTGGGCAAGCGAGAAAAGAATACTTGGAAGCGCCCAGGACTACATTACAACTGATGAGCTTCTACAAACTAAGGAGGAGGTATTTTTCAGTGATATTTTTGTTATTGATATTTTGAGTATACTTATGTTTTAAGTTCTTAAATCTTAAAGCTAGCCTACTACTTATTTCATCATGTTATTAGATTTACCATTGAGAAGATGTAGAAGACATGTGTAAATAAAAAATCAATGAAATAATGTTGAAACAAAGTTGTTAATGTGTAAGTATTTAGATAAATAGGTAATTGCTTAGCATCCTGTGGATGGGTGTTACATATGGTATCAGAGCACGGTTCTAGTAGTTAGGGCCTATGGACCTTACAAAGTAAAATTTAGGAACAAATATTAATTCAATTTTTCGATTTATTTAAATTCTAATCCAAGCATTATGTGAATGGAATAGCCCCAAATTCTGGATCTTTGTTGTTGTCATAACTCATCTCTTTATTGATATCAGTTTTGAAACCGGACTTGACCACCCACAACAGAATTTTGTATTTATGCCAATTTGGGTTGATTACAATATTAAACAACATACTAGTTTATAATCACAATGCATGGCATCCCATCCTTTCGCTCCTCCTTGCAGACACCATAGTCTACAGAAGTTCCTAATTTCACAATTTGGTCAAATCCAAATACACTAAGAGAAAATTTGTTTCCCTTGTCCTCACAACGTATTCTGGCATTGATTATTGATAATATACTCCCGGGCAATTCCTTCCAGTGACAGTTGTATTCATCACCAAATAAGAAAAGAGAAATAGTAATTTCATCAAGTGATTCTAGTTTCCATAGAGCAAAATTCTTTCCAGTGCTACTCAATTTGGGATTTCATTTTCTGTCAACACACCAACTGTTTCCCAGAAGCCAGTAATATTATCACCCATCATAGCAATTTGAATTTCCTGAAAACAGATAAATTGAATATCAGAGAACTGAGTGTTCATACTATCTGCTGACACCAACCGATTCATGATGTGCAGGCCAAGATATGGGGTGCTACATAGCCTTACCTTAGAATAGCCTTTAAGACTATCAAATCTCCTTACCTCCTCTAAATATATCATAACTGCATTAAATTAGGACAGTTAGAACTCCATGCCTATACCTGCGATTCTTCTGCTGCCTTGGCCAAAGCCAACTGTAAATTAAATGCAAACTGTGATTTACTCTAATCTGGCAAAGAAAAACCTTTTGATTTATGAACAATCTTTGTTGTTGGATTTGAGTTTTTAACATTCTGGATAGATCCAAAAACCTCATAAACACTTGAATATCATTGTGAATTGCCAAGATTACATTTTTAATAGGGTGAGTTTGCAACTTCTGAAATCAGAGAGGAAAGAGGCTGGGATAAAACATTGTAGAGAGAATAAAATACGTCCTGGAAGGGAAAGAGGTTTGGGCATGGGCATGGGAATCTTGGTTAACGCTTAGTCCACAGTCCATGATGATCCTCGTAGAAGCTTGGCCACATTCATCCTACGAATCACCACGTATATTATATGATGAGTGTATGAAAATGTTTGTAACTTTTTTAGATCTTTCTAGATTTCGGAACATAGGAAAAGTCTTACTGGTTGGTTATAGACATCATCAAAGCCCACTTATGATCATTCACATCCACAATGTTCTAAGTAGTAGCCACCTGATCCAATGGAAGGAAGGCATATATTCCATTGATCATTCCTGCAACAAAACCTGTATAGCTAGACATGGCTCCATGGATGGCAGAGTGAGCAAGCAAAGTGCAGTAGATATTATCAACAGCATTCGTAGGCACTACTCTAATCATATAAGTTGGGTCCATATAATTCAATGTAAAGATCTCGTTGGAGTGATGTTTCTTCCACAAATTCTTCACCTCATCCCTGAGCCATGGCCCAACATCGAAAAAAAAAAAAACACAGGATTCCCATATGCATCCCTCTTCTCCTTGTCCTCAGGGTACCTGTGGAAGAATTCAAACCCAGTCATGGCATGACGTGCTGATTCTCATTTGTGCACATTTAGAAACCCAATCATACGATGGACCAAAGTAGTGAAGGCAAACGTGGCACTGTTTTGAACCTCCCAATAATGAGAAGAGAATGAACATATTGCAATTATAAGTGCATCTGTATAGAAGCCTGAAGTATTCGTTGATAGGTTTGTGTCATGGAAAGCAACTTTATGACATTAAATACATGTACTGTGGGTACCTCCACCTTCAGTTGGTATTCCAACACTCCTCCTCAAAAGGTCATCCACAGTTTGACCCTTTGCAATTTTCCTTTGCATAAGTTGTTTCATCCATGAATCTGACATATGATTTATTCTTGGATCACTTAAACAAAGCAGGCGGTTGCAGAGGGTAGTGAATCATGCTCTTGTCTTGTCAATTGCACCATTATGTTTCATGGCTAAAAGCACTTGCAGAAAATGATCTCCTATGATTTCAAGTTGCCTCAAATCTAGAATTGCATCAAAGCTTCGAAACTGTTTCAGAATGTTAACAAGCTTACTAGCTTCAATTTCACCATTAGAGTTGTTGGCAATACCTGAACTGCATCCTGGTAAAGGGACTCTCCTTGCTGTAGTTCCTAAAAGAAGACTCAACTTCATAATAACTGGATCCATCACCTTGAAACTTCACCCTGTTGATGATGGTACATTCACAAACTCGCCCCCGAAATGTATCCTTGCATGCAGTGATATTTTCTCTTGTATCTTGCCAACACCCACCATTTTTTTTTCCAAACATTCATTTGTTTGTATGTCTTTGCTCAAGCAAACAACTGGCTTAGTTGTTTCTTCAAAACCTGCACATATTGCCTTTACAATAGAAATTTTGTCCAATTTTCCTCTATATTGTCTGTTGTTGATCAGAAGAGTGGGAAATATAGTTACGTCGCCTCGAGAATCATGTCCAACCTGTGCATCCTGCTCTGCTTTCAACACACTGTTCTCAACATCTTCTTCTGGATCTCCCATACATTCATCTATTTTCTTATTGTCCAGACCTAAAGATGTTATCACTTTCTCTGCACATTCCTTTTTGTATTTATTTTCTTTCATTGGACACTCCCACTAGACCCAGGATTTTTTTACTTTCAGTTGCAACTTTGAAAACACACAGTTGCCTCAGATTTTCAATTACCACATCTTTGCCATCATAACCTTAGCTAAATTCATGTTCTAGATCAGGAGCACAGTACCTGCCATGATTGAAACATTGATATTTACATTGTTTTCTCGAGGGAAGTACCATGTTTTGTAGTGAAGATTAAATAGAGTGTAACCCCCTTTCTCAAGCATCTGAGCAGCTCCTTTAAAACTGTTCACAAATTCAATTTTACTGACACATTTTGGCCCACATTCATCATTGTTGTTTGTCCAAAATTCATATTCTACATGATCATCCGGGTGTGGAAGTGACTCCCTCCAGTCTAGATTAATATTCACCATCTCCCCACTATTTAGAGCTTTCTTCAACTTATCGCCAAAGTTTTTCTCAATAAGGGCAGATGGAATGGTAATATGCTGCAAATACTCAACTGTTGTGTTGTCCTCTTCGGGTGGGTCCATGGTTATAAGAGACTCAACTTTAGTAAATAAGACTGTTGCTACTCCTGCATTCTGTACATTCCAAACCTTCAAAGCAAAGTAACAATATCCGTGATCAACGAGTAAAAAGGTAGGAAGTCGTCTGCGATGAGATTCGTAGGAAGCGATGGAATCAGGAGGTTTTCCAGCATCCCGATTTTATTTGGGATAAATCACCGCTCCCAATAGTGTTCCGCCATACTGCGGAACTCCAAAGTTCCCTATAGCGCTATCATATTTTCCCTTCAAATTATCCAGAGAAATTACTCTCAAAATGTTAATCTCCACCATAAATTGGGACATCGCCAACATTGCCACTGAATACAAAACAATTCACACAAGGCCAATTGGAGAAATATTCCACATGGGGCCAAAATGAATGCACAATGTTGAATACAAAACAAGTAACACGAGAAAAGATAGGACAAGTCCCCCTGGCTTCCCCATTGTTACAGGAGCTAAAGCTTGCAGTGAAAGTATGGTGAACCGACCTTCAATCCCTCTTCTTTCTCCGTTTCTAATTCTTGACAGATATTCAAAAATTACAAGTTGAAAGGGCTGTAGTGGCTGAATTATTGAGTTTTCCCCAATTATTGATCTTTGTCTGACCTCCTTTCAGATTTCATGTCTGAGAGACATGCACACACCCGGCGTTTGTTTTCCCGGAGGCTCTACAATTAAATTAATTTAATGATACTTCAGATATCTAGGTATTAAACTGAATTTTTTTAACAGTCAATATCTCTGTATCCAACCTTTATGGTTGTTTTTACGGCATCCCACTACACCTGGCGGAGCTTGCCATGTGTCCAATCCCACGGCTGGTATCTTAGCTCCTATGTTTAACTCGAATGACAGGGGAGCTGCTTCATAAATATCCCCCATGCTTCCAATTTAATTTTTTTTTTTTGATGTGAATCAGTTCAATATCGTGAGATTGGTGAAAAGAGTCGTTGGCATTCTTTAATGTCAATCAACTGCTAAAGGTATCAAAAAATGTGAAAATATATCTCCAGGGTTCTAAAAATATATATATATATATATATATATTATTAAAATAAATAAATAAAAGAAATTGAGAGAGCCTGTTATAACCCTAAATTGCACCTCACATGCTTACCTGGCATCAGGCCAACTCATATCTCTTCCTTGCCAAAGCCATGCTGAATAAACTCTTGAAAAACCTCTTAAATTAAGTAACCCGCGCCCTAACCCATTACTGGGCACGTTGGAATGCTGGCAGGCCTTATACTGCACGCGTTGGAACGCTGGCTGGCCCACTACAACCCGCGTTTACCTAACAAAGCACAAAAACAGGAAAGTTGCCGATGGAACGAAAATATTTGGGTCAATTAACTGGAACTCCCAGCCATGCATGGCTGAGATTTCTCCCAAAACCCTAGCTCCTTCTAGCCTATAAAAGAAGGGGTAGGGGTACTATTTGGAGGAGGAAAATCATAGCAAAGAAACTCTGCCCAATTGCCGAATCCATTTTGTCCCAACCCTTTAGCCTTTCCTCAAGCTTTAGGAGAATTCAAGCAAAGCAGTTGGAGGAAAAAGAAGAGGAGGAGCCCAGGATCAGGATCAAGGAACGGTGGTCGATCTCTATTATCATTGTAAGTTGATTCATCTTGAGATTAATAAAGAGTACTTTTCATGTCCCAATGCACGAGTCTTATATGTTTTATTTGATTTATGTTTAATCTCTAACCCTCTAGTAGAACAATAGCATGCATGCATAGTGTTTTGTCTTGATTGCATGATCGTCTTTGGAAGGAGCAGCAGAAGCAAGGAGATAAAAGCGCAATGGAGGATCTACACCAAACGTTGATAAAAAAGGTTAGTAGGTTCTTTCCATGTTTGCATGTGAAAAAGGGTTTTAGGTTTGGGGTAGAAGGTCAAAAGTAATTTCTTAAGGGTCATGATCTGCATGCAAGTTTAAGCCCTAGATTGTTAGTCCGTAGGGTATAATTTCCCCACAATAGAATTGGCGACTCTGCTAGGGACATTTACTCTTAGGGTTTCCGGATTTAGTTGAAGGTTTTTGGGTAGTTCAAAGAAGTAGAGTTTCTGTTTCTTTGTTTGTTTGTTTTCTATTAGGTCAAAGCTAGCAAGGAACCTGGTTCTTAATACCAGTTTTTCCTTGACTTTTGCTTGACATTTATTATCAGGACACACAGAGGTACACACGGCCTACAGAAGGCATGCACACATGTAACCCGCGCCCTAACCTTCTGTATCCCGCATTTGAACGCTTGCTGCAAAGGTTTCAGTAGCGTGTAAGACTCAAAAAGATTGAGAGGCAGTCTCCTCTTCCCTGTCAGAAGTTTACCTTCTCAGGGGGCTTTCTGGATCCTATCTGGGTCCTGCTGGTTTACTGTCTTGTTTTCAGTCTGCCTTATTGTGTTTGTTATCTTTTGCATTCATTTTCCTTTTCTTTTAAAGTAGAAGCATCCAAGCCTTTTAGAGACCCTGGTTGTCAATACCAGAGGTCTTTTTCAGGTCTGGGTTGCCTGTGTGTTGTTTTGTCTTGGCTTTTATACAGACCCGCGGCCTGTTTAAGTTTAGCCCACGGGTACCCACGCGCTTTTATAGTTCAGCACGCGTTTGCATGCATGCTGTTTTAGTGACAGTCGCGGGCTTGATTGGCTGCTTTTCAGCCTGGGTGGGGCAGTCATCCCCTCCTATGGTGAGAAGTGTTCCTCTCAGGGCTTTGAATCTGGGGTTGCACAGTCAGCAGGTTAGGACCTCTTATCCTTAGCCTGTGTTTTTATTAGTTGATGTTTTGATAGAAAAGACAAAAGAAAAAAAAAATTATTTTATGGTTTTTAGACAAGTGTTAGAATCAGTGTTGTCTTGATTGTTTTTTCGCATCTTTTCTCTGATTCTTTTGCGATCTGCGCTTTAAGCCAGAGTTTTATTTTCGTTCTCTTGGTTTTGTGCTTGTCGACATTTTTCCTTTGTTGCGTCATTTTGCAATTAATAACAAAAAAAAAGTTCTCTTGTTTCATTTTCTTCTTGATTTGAAGATTGTGTTGTTGCATCAGTAGCTAGGAAGAAGTCTTTTTGCATAAGTTTTTGCAGTGCATTTAAAGTATAAGTAGCTCGCAGATTTGAGCGAAAGTCCTTTATATTTACTGCATGAAATCTTAGTAAATTTGAAAAGAAAAAGAAGTCTTTCTTGTTGAAAAGTTGTTGGTTTTTGCATTGTTTGTAAAAGTTTTTGTTTCCAAGCATTTCTTGTTCATTTTTTCTTTGATTCTTTACACACCATCAGTTTCACTTTCATACCTTGTGACTTAAAAAGCCCATTAAAAGCAACGCTAATTAAAATCAATTATACTTTTTGTTTGTAGGGTGCATACACTAGCTCAGGACTAGGGCCTTGGAATAGGTTGGAGAGTAAATTCTCCAAGGCCACTCAAACCAAACATTGGAGTCTGTCAATAGGGAGTGTATAAGTCCAGTAGCGTGAAAGTTATCTGGGACCCCCCTCTAACACAGGGGCTAAACACAAGGTCGCGTAAGGAAAGGTAGTGGAGATAACCCCTCCAAAGCTAGACCGAGCGTAGTGGAGAACACATATCGAGGATTTGTTAAGGGATTCTGTCGTTTGCATTTTCCACAGAGCTTCGTGGGTCTCAAATCCGTTTGAGGTCCTCAGTCATCTTCCGGACCATTTTCTCTTGATACCCTTGATAGGTTTCAGGCTTGATACCCTGCTCATTGTGGTCTACCCGACTATCGACTGTACCCGCCTGGTGACTGTTCGTGTGCTGGCAAACTAGTTGCCAATCTTTTCTAGGGACATACACAGGTGACTGTGGGGGTATACCACGGTACCTAGGACAGACATCAGACCACGCTTTGTAGAGTATACCCGGAGGGTGATTTTGTATTCGAGTTTCACTTGCATCGGTAAGTTGCTCTAGTGTTGGTTGTTGTAACTGTTCTTCCAACTAGTTTAGTGGTTGCTTGTCTTATCTCATGTGTGTTACTGTTTTTCCATGTAGAATACCTTAGCGTGTCGTGAATCTTCTCACACAGTGGAGGATTTAGCGCTCCACCGGTCACGAAGGCTTCTGGGCCTGCCATCGGTTATACTGGAGCCACCCCCGCCACCATTGAGGCGGAAGCTAGACCAACGAGGGTCTTTCGAAGCAACCGGGTTTCAAACCATTGAGCCTGAACAACTCCAGGAGGAATCAACCGCCAATCTTGGCGTAGTTGAAACCCCATCCACTGATACTTGGCTGGACATTATTGTGCCAATTCAATTTTACGAATGCCTGTCAGTGCCTAACCCAGTTATGGAACCAAACTATGTTACTTCCTCTGGGAATTCTTCCATTCCCATCACCGTTGCTACCACAGGAGAAGATTCTCCTAACTTGCCTTTGTCGGTGGTCTGGGCCACCATGGTTCGGCCGCAACTACGTCGCACAGTGGACCGACCCCATCTATCGCAGCGGCCACACCTCCTTACACACCTAGTGCGACCAGCCCTCCATTTTCATACGGTATGCCTAGTTCAAGTACAAGTCCTACACTCACTTCCTCCACTTTACAGACTTTGGGTCTGGGGGCAGGGAGCTCTAACGCTCCTCTGCAAGGGCAACTTGGGGGCATTCCTGTCCCTTTCAATGCTTTTCCTTACGCTGGAGGTCATATCCCTCCTTCGTCCCCTTCGCTTGGTGGATTGCATCAGCAGTCCGCCGGGCAGCCTGCACACATGAGTTCATTTGGAGCCGGGAGTCAAGGAACACCTGCACAAACTCTGTCAGTAGGTTCATCACCATTTGTTTGGAACAGGACGTTTGGTAATAACACTTTCGCATCCACTGCTTTCCCATCTGGGGGCACACCCATTTTTGGACAGTCTACTCCGACACAGGGTATTATTCCTGCGCTGGGGGCACATATACCAGGACCTTGGAACTCAGGACAAGGATCCGTTCCTTCATCTGGAATGTCGTTCTAGGGTAATTCTTTCCATAGTCAATGGAACCCCGGGCAGACTTCTATGCCTCTCCCCTCAGGACCGGTATGGGGTAATCCTTCCCAAAGTTCGTCAAACACGATGAATGCCCAACATCCTATGTCCTTCATGGGGAATCAGCCAATGATGTCTCCTCAGATGCAAAACCCTTACGCTGGTCAGGGCCATGATTTCTACTAGAATCCAGGCCAACAACCAAACTTTTCCTGGCAACCTGGTGCCAGTCAAACTCTAGGACCCTTTTATCCAGGCTATCAGCAACAACCCAAACTACCATTCCTGGCAACGTTACACTTGCCCAATTTGACATGGTTGTTAAATGATCCTATCTATCACGATCCGCGTTGGCCTCCTATGCCAATGAAGTTGCCTTCGGACATTCCAAAGTTCAAGGCCAAGCCTAACAAAGATCCAGGTGATCATGTGACTACTTTGCACCTTTGGTGTTCATCTAACTCACTGAAAGATGACTCCGTCCAGTTGCGATTGTTTCAACGCACTCTTACTGGGAGTGCCGCGAAATGGTACATAGATCTTGATCGTTCACAATATTCTTCTTTTGGCGAACTGGCGATGGCCTTCCTTAACCATTTCCAGTTACCTGTGAGATACAACGTCGGCACAGAGTTGCTAGCCAATTTCGAGTCGATGACAACGGACCATATCTCGGATCATATTCGAGAGTGGCAACGCTGAAAGAGTCTTATCAAGGTACTCATCCCAGCAGCATTCCTGCTTGAGTGGTTCCTTAAGTCTTTAGTTCCGCAGTTATCCAAAGACGTCATGACTTCAGGGGTTTTCTCCAAGGAAGATGCCATCATGAGGGCTCAACAGTTTGAGATTATCTATTCTCAGTCTGGTCTATTGTACAACATCCTACCGGATGCACCACGATCGATTCTGGATAAAACCAGACAGAGAGTTGGACCACATGATGACGGTGTCGTTGGTTCGGCACAAACTAAGCCCACTGAGCAATTGACAAAACAATTGCAGCAGTTATCTATACAACACTTAGCGGCCATCCAGACTACTTCTTTGGCTGCTCCTCCTACCCAAACGTCGGAAGTACACTACGTACAGACGACTAACCCAAAGGCCACCCAGCAGCCTGAAGGGAAGAAAAAACAACGCAAGAAAGGTAAGGGGGATAAGAAACCTACTGATAATGCTGGCGAGGGCACCATGAAAAAGAGGAAGGTGAGGTATCCATGCAACTTGTGTGTGGAAGACCACCCGACCCATCTATTCCCTCGACTTGCGGAGGCCCAGAAGTTTGTCACACAACAACAACAAGTCGTGTTGACTAATCCCTTTTAGCATGGGAAAAATTTAACCCAAGCCTCTACAAGTGCCGAGGGGGGCAGCCAAGAAACTTGCCCTCCCCCAAACAATTCCTCTTCCGCGAACGTATATATGGTTAAAAGTGATGCTTTAATAATGACTAGAGTGCATGACTATAGCAAACCAAGCGCCTCTGAGAAGGCAAAATAAGTTGAGATCCCATCTCTTCCTCTACAGATCGAGAAGACGTTGGGTGAAACAATGACACGCATTCCAAAAGGTGCGTTTAAGTGAGCTTCTCACAATCCAAACGCAAGGGCGACCCAGAACTACTCTGTGGTGGAATATTTATCCCAAACCCCTTGTGCTATGTCCGCTTTGGAGGTCCTCCAAAGTTTCCCTGCTCAGAGAAAAGCCTTGTTGACTGCTTTAGGCTCTACAGAGACTTGTAACCTGGGCACCATCATGTTAGATACGACTGACTTGAAACCTCGTCTGCCTTACCACGTCGCGTTTCAGATAGTAGTGGCTCATCCCACGATAACTTTTACACGGAATATCTTTCGCATGGTGGTTGACGAGGGCGCTTCGACTTGCGTTATGTCATTAGCATGCTTGAAAGCCATTGGTCAGCCTGAGTTGTCTCCATCACCTACTCTCCTCACTGCATTCGACAGTCGTTCTTTCCGACCACATGGCATCATTCCTTCTTTCCCTGTGCAGTTAGGGGGAAAGACCGTGTGCATTGAAGTAGAGGTAGTTGATGCCCCCATTGACTACAATCTCTTGTTAGGTCGTAGTTGGACTTATACTATGCAAGCGGTGGTCGCTACAGTTTTTCGAGTCTTATTGTTTCCACATGAAGGTCGGATAGTGACCATTGATCAATTGTCCTTCTCTCGACCTGACCCAGCCTTGGGGGCATCCACGGTTCCCATGATAGATAATCCTCAAGACGGTGTCATCAACATAGGAGTTGTTTTGTGCCCATCTTTGATGGGTACTTTCGATTACCCACCTCCTCATGGCGATGTCTAGTTTATATCGACTCACCACAAGGCTGAGATTTTTCACGTTTCGTCGTTTCGCACGACTTACTTTCAGGACCCGTGGATTCTTCCTTCCCCATCAGCCACGATGGATGAGACAGGGCACGTTGGCATGTCCATGCCCTTGTCGGCTACTGAAGTAGTGTACTCCTTAGTCCAACAAACTTTAGCTACTCTTGATCTGAATCCCGCACAAGAGTTGGATCGACTTCTGGAGCCTATCTGGGCTCAAGGTTCTCTTGCTACCACCGATTCGTTAGATTTAGTCTTGCCTTCTGACGAAGCTGTAATAGAAGAAATGACTAGTCCGGATAAACCTTGGGAAGATCTTCATCACAGATCATATTTCCTCCTAGATTTAAGCCGAATTGAGGCCGGAGAATTCACTATCACCATGACGGGAGATCAGCCATGTCCCATTAACCTCTTAGCTACACAGGAAATTTATGCTGAGGGAAATATGGTGACTATCGCTACCACTATACCTATCAACATCTCCCAAAACCCTAGCGTCATGGAGAATGTCTTCGTCGGAGAATAAATTGAAAAGATTGCCGAGTGACCTTATTCCTTCACACTCATTAAAACGGTCCAGAAGAATATTCCTGACGGAGTCCAGAGTTAATCTTTTTTCAGACTCCTTAAAATTGAAAAAATAGCCGAGTGATCTTGTCCTTGTCACACTCGTTAAAATGGTTTTGAATTGACGTCTAATCGGTGCTAGTTTACCCCTTTTTCGAACCGACTAGACTATTGTCGAAAAAGTTACCCCAATGGAGTTTCCTTTTATGCTTTTTCAGACTCTCTAAACATGAAAAATCACCAAGCTTCCCTTCTTTGGGCTCGTTAAACTTACATCGAAGGACATTACCATTGTGTGTTCTATCAACCGCATTTGCATCCTTTACCCTTCAGCCTAGTAACAGTTTGCCTTTGCGTCTTAACACCTTTGGCCACTGGAGGACTTTTCCCGAGTATCATTTCCTTAGAACATCAGTCTTGTCCTTGTGCCTTGAACTTGTATGTTTTCTGTACTCGTTCCTCCCTTGTAACGTAATATTCCTTTATTCTTTTTTCCAAATCAACAAAAAGAAAAAAAAAATCAAATATACCCCAAAAAGAGGATGGGAAAAGTATTTTCTTTATTGGCAGCATCATGAGTCGCCCTTGGATAAAGCACATCTGTCTGTTTGATTCATCAGACTTTGGGATGTAGTACGACCTTAGGAAGCTTTGCTCGCTATATTGAGTTTTGTCCTCCACCATTTGGTTACTCTTCCAAACATATGGAGAGTTTGCGTTGCCTCATGCTTCGTAGACTTATGATTAACAGATATGCTACCTGAGTCTTATCACTTGTCGTGCTATTGTCCAAGGGAAGTTTTTCACTTAGCTTGAGTCGGCCCCTCTGCAATATGTCTCTTGTCCACATACCCGACCATCCTGGATGTCCAATCAAGTCTTTGTTTGAAATCACTGAAGCCTTCAGTCCGATCATCACGCTTATCAAGTCCATAACCGACGAGCCGTCGAAGACCTCTGGGTAGTGCATTCATACACTCATATTACACTCCTACCCAAGTTTAAAATATTTTGAAGTTGTTGCTCGAGCTATGAAGTACAGCCATCAGGCCGAATCAGCTTTTGGGAGATGGATACTTTATATGTATATCTTTCTGATTTCGAGATGTAGCTCCGCTGTGTATTATTCGCGGCTACTCTTTATAGTTATTTGACATGGATCTACAGTGTATTTGATTGGTAGCCATGGTTCTGATTTATTTCGAGCATGGGTATGCCCGCCTCGGTGAGACATTTGATATTTTTTGCAGACAGCACCTCCTGATTCCTGACTCCTGGGCTCACTCATTCAGCATATCAGTACATATTGGTAAAGAATTGGTAATGTATTTCGGCCATTAGATGCTCTTCTGACCTCACACATTAGGGGGCATCTATTATAACCCTAAATTGCACCTCACATGCTTACCTGGCATCAGGCCAACTCATATCTCTTCCTTGCCAAAGCCATGCTGAATAAACTCTTGAAAAACCTCTTAAATTAAGTAACCCGTGCCCTAACCCATTACTGGGCGCATTGGAACGTTGGTAGGCCTTATACTGCACATGTTGGAACGCTGGTTGGCCCACTATAGCCCGCGTTTACCTAACAAAGCACAAAAACAGGAAAGTTGTCGATGGAACGAAAAGCTTTGGGTCAGTTAACTGGAACTCCCAGCCATGCATGGCCGAGAGTTCGCCCAAAACCCTAGCTCCTTCTAGCATATAAAAGAAGGGGTAGGGGTACTATTTGGAGGAGGAAAATCATAGCAAAGAAACTCTGCCCAATTGCCGAATCTGTTTTGTCCCAACCCTTTAGCCTTTCCTCAAGCTTTAGGAGAATTCAAGCAAAGCAGTTGGAGGACAAAAAAGAGGAGGAGCCCAGGATCAGGATCAAGGAACGGTGGTCAATATCTATTATCATTGTAAGTTGATTCATCTTGAGATTAATAAAGAGTACTTTTCTCGTCCCAATGCACGAGTCTTATATTCTTTATTTGATTTATGTTTAATCTCTAACCCTCTAGTAGAACAATAGCATGCATGCGTAGTGTTTTGTCTTGATTGCAAGATCGTCTTTGGAAGGAGCAGCAGAAGCAAGGAGATAAAAGCACAACGGAGGATCTACACCAAACGTTGATAAAAAAGGTTAGTAGGTTCTTTCCATGTTTTCATGTGAAAAAGGGTTTTAGGTTTGGGGTAGAAGGTCAAAATTAATTTCTTAAGGGTCATGATCTGCATGCAAGTTTAAGCCCTAGCTTGTTAGTCCGTAGGGTATAATTTCCCCACAACAGATCCGTAGATGTGAAATATCTTATCAGTGTATATCTTGATAGATCCATGGAGTGAAAGGTCCCTACACACAAAAATATTATTAAAATAAAGAGAAATTGAATGTGATAAGTGTTAACTCTCAAAAACGCACCGGCATTTTTGAAGGAAATATACCTAATCTTGAAGGGAAATTTTCACTAGCTTCCCTAGCTCCAAATCCAAATATGATTGTACCATTGGAAATCTTACGATCTGTATATGTCGATCGACTATTGGAATGTGCAAAACGGATATTTTATGGCTGAGAAAATTGATTTTTCCCAAAGGCAGTTTTTCTGAAAATTCTGACTTTCGGTGGTTAAGCTACCCGAAAAATGTGCCAGTCAACCACCGAAAGTGACTGTGTGCAGAATTTGAGCAAGTTTTTGCACAGGTCTAAGATTTTCGAGATGAAATGATATGAAACCTTTTCCAATAGGTGTTTTATGAATTATCACACTCACTCCAGCACTCATTTTTGACATATGATAAAGAAAAGAACGATTTCAAAGGTCTATGGCTAATTTCAGTTGAACTGAAAAACAGGGTATCTTGCCAGCTCAGCCAATTCGACTTGGCTTCAGTAGAAGAAGGGTATTTTAGCCTTGGAA
>ML781887.1:1220250-1245199 GCA_009831015.1 Picea engelmannii | reverse complement strand
TGCATTCTCATCAAGGACAATACATATTATATTACATCAATCATCAATCAATCAATCCTTTGACATCAATCAATCACTTGACATCAATAAATGACATCAATCAATCAAACCATTGGCATCAATGACAACATGATCCAACAGGTGCCCTAAACTTAAGGGAGTTGGTGTTTCCTAGGGTTGGTGCCCTAAAGATAAGAGAGTCGGTGATTCCTAGGGTTGGTGCCCTAAACATAAGAGAGTTGGTGCTTCCTAGGGTTGATGACTTGAATAAGGGGATTTGTGTCTCCTAGAGTTGGTGCTCTAAAAAGGATTGGAGTCCTTCACTATTTCTTTATAAAACCTTATAATTCTTGTTAATTATATATTTATAATTGATTTTAAATACAATTCCATTGTTGATTTGTTGTGGAAAATAAAAATATCAAAGTAAATTCTAATTTTTGAAAAAGGGCAATAACGATTCACCCCCTCTCAGTATTTCCAGTACCCATCATTTCACCAATGCTAAAAAAAGAAACCCCATTATCGTACCATTATGATTACAACGTGAAAATACCCAATGAAGAGAAGGGTTTTGTGTGTTTGACCCATAACTATGGGTGTGTGGTAGACCCTTAACCTAGTTTACAATGGCATTGTACATGGATAGAAAAATAAAGAAATTTTAATAAAATCCCAAAATTTAAAAAAAATAATATGGAAAAATCGTGACTTTGGGGGGCTGTGAATATCCTTCTGCAAATTTATTCATAAATTCTGTGAATACATAGTAGTGACTGTGGACCAACTATGATGCTTACAATGTATGGCCCGGAAAATGGATTCTGATAGTACCAAAAGGAGGTTGGTGATTGTTGCAAATGTTTGAACCCGCAACATGCTTCAAACCCTTGCTCGGATGGAGATCATACCCGCTTTGATACCATTGATTCAGATTGCAGGGAATGATATCTAGATGGCTTGAATGCCAAGAGAGGAGTATCTTAGATGTGTCAATATATCATGAAAAGAAGCATGGACAAAAATAGGTAAATGAAGTACTCTGGAGGTGAGTCTCAAAGAGGAGCCTCACCTCTAAAACTAATTACTAGTAAATCACTCAAAGCTAATTAATCCCACAATGAACAATAGAAAATATGAGAGAAACCAAAATGAGTAACTTGATATTATGAGAAGGCTTGTTAGGCCTTTATATAGTATTAAAAAATGGTCCATTGGACAAAGTCAAAAAGAGCTCATTAAATGAATCTCTATTATTAGTATAATAGATGTAACTACACAGCTAAATAAATAGTGGAAAATAAAACCTGATACAATAATGGAAAGAGCTCATTAAATGAATCTCTATTATGATAATAATAGATCTAACTACCCAGCTAACTAATTAGTGGGAAATAAAATCCAATACAATAATGGAGAGGTGGGACTCTCTTTGACCCATATGGACAACCTGTTAGCCCAATTAATTAATGAGGAGTGGGAATCTCCTTGATCCACATGGGAAATCTATTATATTTATGACTTTATGACTTTTGCATCCGAATTTAGACCATATACCCTCTTAAAATTCGGATCACTTATATCCTTATCTTTTTTTAGATTTTGATGTGCATAACACTTTTTTTACTTTATCTAATATTGTGCCATCGCAATTTGATAAGTCAAATATTTGTGATGTGAATTTTAAGCATAACATAAATGAAGTAGGATTTGATGCTCTTTCACTTCAATCATTCACAAGGGAAAAAACTATGTTACAAGATGTTTCTATTCGATTGATTTGTGATAAAGACAATTTACCAATTCTTGTTGAAATTGAAGATTCTTCATTTCATATTTATTCATTGATTAAATCAAATTTTCACGATTTACTTCACATTTTGAACTAATTCATTTTAGGAAGGCCCAAACCAGTAATTTGATTTCTCTAATGAATCATCATGTGATGTATTTATCATTCGCAAATATTATTCATCAAAGTTGTAAAATTTTACATTTTGAGTTTATGACAGGATTGCAGATTGGCTTGAGGATTCATATCATAAAAAAATTCAAGAGAATGGTAAGGTTATACTTACTTTGTTTATGAATGAAGATCATAAAGGTATGATGTATTTATTTTTATTTATGAAATACTTCAATTCATCTTATTAATTAGAAATTTTTTTGTCTTTACAGGATTGGAGTTACTTTGATGGTTACATTGGAAATCCAATTTCACTTAGTATTATAATCTTTAAAGTAGTTTAGAGTAGATTTAGGAATAGGTTAGATTTTTTTTCTTTCTTTCACTTTCCCTTGGTCAATTTGAATAAGTGCAGCAAGACGTCTTTTTCAAGATGAAGTTGAATCATCATTCAGGGAAGTCTTCTCTTCTTTTCTTTTTCATTACTTATTTTCTTGCTTATCATGTTTAAGCGTTTCCCTTCGAGTCATATCTTTAAATTTGTATTATTTTTAGTTTTATTGTGGAACGTTTTAATATGATCAATTTTTCAAAACTAGCAAGCAAGGATAATTTAAGTAAACTAATGAAAAGGATCTCAAATTTTGATTATATTTCATTTAACATTACCTTTAAAAAGGTTGTATCTTAAAACAATTCATCATCAATTGTGACTTAACTTTGCAATGTTTATATGGTCATTTCTCTACAATTTTAAAATAAAAATGTTGTAAAGGAGACAAGCGATAAGACAATTGAAAATTCGACGATACAATTGATCCCGTTTTGATGAGTAACTTGTTTTGAAAATGACGAATCTTGACTGCACACTCTAGTAAAGGGTTTATTTATTTTTCTTCATGTACATAATATTCAATAAATGAGGCCTCATTAGCTTAACATTTTATGCGACAAATGACAATATTGATAGTAATTTTTCATATGAAGAAAATAAATGCATTTAAAGTGTTTTGCTACAATCAATTCAATTAATCAACTTAATCGATCAATTTGGATTTTATGAATTGATATACTTACAGCTTTTTAAATACAAATTCGTTCTATTTTGTGCATTTATATTTTCACATAAGATGTAAGTCTTATTTATAAGGACTGTTTTGGTTTAATTTTATTCTTTTCTTTTCATTTTGTTTCCAAATTTGTTTGAATAGAGTTGGATTTCTTAGTTTACTTCATATTCTTTTTATTTTTGAAGATTTGTGGTAGGAAAATCATTGTCTTTGGGGTTTAAAAGATGAAATGTTGATTCCATTGTAACCATCAAATTTTAATAACCTTACAATTCTGAATTTTGAGTCACATTCTATCTATCAAAATTTTCTCAATTTTGATTAATGGATAGGGAGTTGTTGATCCCAAGATAGATGGTACTCTGGTTTAAGTAAGTCAACTGAGCGTTCATCATTCTGAATTTTTGTGCTTGAAGAAATCTTTTACAGGGTAATTTTCAAGAGCAAAATACCCTTCCCATGGTGGAACACTTTCAAATTTTTACCTCCATATTTAAAACCGAGCTGCATTGATTACTTTTTCCTTTTGACTATTACCAATTAGCATGTAACGTTATATTTATATAGTTTCTGCAATTATGTTTTAATTGGTTCCTGTTGATATTATGGTAGTTGCGGGAGGTATTAAACCTCCACGTGTAACCCTGACAAGAATAAAATATTCTGGAAAGCAAGAAGAAACCCTAAAGCATTGGACATAACCCTAGAAAACAAGTCAACTAATGAAAATAACTAATATTGAGTTTTTAGCCTCCAGAAAGAGAAGTCAGCCCAGACATATAAGGAAGAGCAGTATAAATATAGGATATCAGAGCTCATTTGGATACACACAGCTCACTACTGCAGAAATCTAATGTGCAATATAGAAATTTAGTAAGTGTGCAAGTCTGGAGAGTAGTTGCAACTGCAACTATTGCAACTTGTATTTTCGATTTTAGGCTTGGACTTTATCTTGGTTATGGTTTGGAATTTATTCTTGGTACGCTAGCTCTGGAGAGTGATACACTACCTTGATTGGCTATTAGGCCTAGGGTTTTCTTCCAGAACATTCTCTGTCAAGGTTAAGGTGCTCGGGGTGGCTTCGGCCTATGGTTGGGTGACATTATTGTTATATTTTCTATGGTGAAATGAGCACACCTATTTTTTCTAATAGGTTATGGGCCCACATTATCTTTGAACAATCTAACCACCGGAAGATAGATTGGGAGGATTTTTCTCAGTTATTGTTGCAGTTGCAGTCAAAGTTTTTGTTGCAGCAACGAAACCCTAACCCTCTTGTCAATGCACCTTAAGTGAAGAGATTGACCTAATTTTTGGATAGCCTAGTGCACCCTAAACTATCGCACCTCCTAGTACTCTCAGCAAGCTAAGACTTCAGGTTTGAGTTCTTGGTCAAATTCAAAGGTTGACCAAGTCAAAGAATTCATGATTTACTCTATGAAGTCAGAAAACAAGTTAGAATGGGCTTCTAACTTCAGAGCATGGAAGACAAGGATTGACTTCATCCTTTCCAAGAATAAAGTGTTGGATATCGTGAAAGGAAATATCGTGGAACTACAGTTTGAAGAAGGAAAAGAGAAGGAACCTCATAACGTTGCAGTTATGGCAAAGTTCAAGGACAATGACATCAATTCCATGAGAATCATAGTGGACTCTTTAAAAGACCACTTTATATCCTACATCTCTCATCTTGACTCATCTAAGAAGATGTATGATGCCCTAACTGACCTCTTCTCAGTCAGAAACATTGGACAAGTAATGACTCTGAAGAATGAGCTCTGTGACATTAAAATGAATGATGATGATAGCATAACATCATACTTGGTAAGAATCTCTTAGTTAAGAGATCAACTACAAGCTATTGAAGAAATCATTTCAAAAAAGGAACTGGTAAATATAGTACTCAATGGCCTTCCCAAGACATGGGATGCATTTGCCACAAGCATGAACACAAGAAAGGAGTATACCATATTTGAAGAAATTTGGACTTGTTGTGCACAAGAAGAATCAAGGATTAGCGCAAAAGAAAATTTCCAAAGAAAATATGATGATCAAGCCTACACAACAAAATTCAAGAAATTCAGGAATAAGAATAAGTTTGACTCAAGGAAGAAACCAGATCAAGAGAAGGATATGTCAAAAATACAATGCTTCAACTGTAGAAAATATGGTCACTACAAGAATCATTGTAATGATTTAAAGAAAAGGAAGGAAACACACAAAGCAATAGTTGCCGAAGAAAAGGAACCCTCAAAGAAATTCAAACAAGATGAAGCAGATTTCTTCTTCTAAGTCAAGGTAACAATATTCTTCAAAGATCTTGTACATACCATATTTACATAGTTTTTGTACATATCATGTATATCGGTTTCTTAGAAGATAAGATGTTCAAGTGAAACAACACCTATGGAAGAACAACAAGATAAGGATTGTTATCACGATGACTATAAGTCAAGAAATACACATGAAAATATGAAGTACGTTGACAAACTTTGATAACAATTCTTGTGGAAGATATTATGTAAGTAACAACCGCCAGATAAGCCGAAATCAGAATCAAACTTGAAGAGAACCAGAAGGATTCAAAATAGAAAGAAGTCGTAAATCAAGAGGAAATTAGAAAAAGACTTGTGACACCTTGCAGAAGGAAATAAGGATGCAGACAGAAGCATGGACTATCTTAGATGGAGGGACATGATTACATAATTCCAAAAGAAGAGCATGCATTCATACATGAAGCAAGGATTAGGAGGGAGCTAATCCTAAATATGATCCATTGAGGATTATGAAGTATCTATCCATGTTCCCATTGAAAGTAGCAACCATGATAAGCAACATGTGTTCAGTTAGACTCTAGAAGAAGTCTTCTTCGAAAAGAATCCTTAAAGTATCCTTGGTTGTCCATCTACGTCCATGATCCTATGATGAAAGGAAGGAATAGGAATCTTCAGGGAATATAGAAGACCCTATGGACCCAAGATCTAAATATAGACATGAGGAAGAACATGAAGATTCCAAGAAATATAGAAAAGAAAGAACAACCAATTATTATACCGAGAATCACAAGACTACCAGCTTGGTTTGAACCTACTAAGAAGGAATCGAGCAGAAGAAATGGAATTTATGATAAAGAACAGTGTATAGAAAATTTGAAAAAGACTTATGAATGGAAGCATTGCAAGATTCATAGGTTCTTCCAGAAGGAGGGAGAAGACTATGACAACAACTTGTTCCAAATATACGTCTTGTAGTATACATGGATTGAAATTTACATGTAAAAGACTATTCTTCCCAATAAAGCAATTGAGAAAGAAGATTATACTAGAAAGAGACCTGTGTATGCAAGTATAAGAAGACCTCATATAGATTCAAACAAATTGATGCAAAGTATCTCATATACAGCATAAGCGTGGTGAAAACTTTCTATGACGGAGATAGTGTATCAGAATAGTTACTCAGAAGTATAGGATGATGGATTGCTAATCCATGGAAAACTCTCATGATGACAGAAGAAGTGCTACTTGGATAGGTTTTAGTTTGAGCCTTGCCATGATGTCATGAGCTAGCAGGAAACAAAAGTGTTGAATTTGACCATGATATATTGTAATGATCAGAGCTATATGAAGCCTTCAGAGAAAAATATTGTTCCATAACAAACCGAAGTACATTGAGATCAAGCATTATATTCTCTTTGATGAAGTCCATAAAAGAGAAGTGGTTCTCCAATATATCTCCATAAATGAGCAGATAGCAGATATTTTGGGAAATCCTATGTCCAAGATGAAAAGTTTGCATACTCAATAAACAATTTGGGGCTTGTGGAAGGGAGCACTGATATGTTATTGATTCATGGACAGTCATTTTTCAGTTTGAAAAATGGTCCAAGATGAGAAGTTCCTTTCCATTTCATAAAGTAGTTTTATATTTCTGACGGACGGGCATTTTCCATTTTGGAAAATGGTCAAGATCGGACAGTCATTTTCGTAATGAAAATGGTCTGATAGATTGTTGGTGTACCATAGATAGTGATTCCCCTTGTGTCCATTGTGGGGGAATGGTCTAGGAAAGTCATTCTTCTTGGAAATCACTATGAGTAGTGGTCAAGTATAATGGTCTGCCTCGTCGGGTAGTCATTATTTTGAAGTTCACAGTTGTGAGCAGTTTCAAATAATGGTATCTTTTGGAGGTTGGTGAAGGATAGTCATTTCCATTAGGAAATGGTTCGGAAAGTCATTCCCTAGGGAAAACTCATTCTATCCAGGTTGCACTATAATTATTGTCGGAGGAATGGCCCAGTTAGGCGAATGGTCCAGGTTGAGCAATCGTGGATAGGCATTCCCTAGAGCAGACTCATTCCCTCCAAGTTGCACTATGATTAGTGTCGGAGGAATGGCCTAGTTAGGTGAATGATCCAAGCTCAGAAATCAGGGACAATTGTTATTTTGTGCTTAAGAAGAATAGTCTAGATAGCCCATGGATGATGTTTTTCTTTCTAAGGGAAGATTTTCTTCCAGATCTCACAGATGTGAGTGGAAGAATGGCCCAGATGACTCAGTTTATATCATGATATTGTTTATGCAAGTTGATACCATATGATATGATTGTTGTGGAGACTGTATGTCTCTGGATAGTAGATGTATGCTATTGTGGTGGATGTGTTCCAATGGTTGCGACTATGCGTCACTAATTAAGTAGTCGTGTGCTACTTGGTGTGTTTTTGTACCACTGGATAGTAGTTGTGTACTACTATGTATATACACAGTTGTGTTCTATTGAATGGCATTGTTCTGATTTCCATGAAGACTATATGTAGGATTGGAAATGATTATCAGCTAGATGGATAGTCAGTGTGTTGGTGGGTAGACATTCTCCAGGCAGAAAATGGTCCAAGAAATTTATTCTTCTATGACATATGTTTGAATTAGAAGAATATTCCTTGTAGCCCATGGTGTGGCTTCTAGCATCTATTGGAATAGTTATTCTTCTAGGACATATGTTTGGATTAGAAGAATGGTTCTTGTATCACTTTGTGGAGTATCCAGCATCATGAATGATTACTCAAATGGAGTATGGATTTGAGAGATGATATAATTGATGCTATCATATGATAATGATATTGATGATGGTGCTCATGATTTGATCATGAGATAGCCTGTGTGGCTATGATGATGCTACCGGTTGAATGGTGTGTTTGTGCTCAAGATCATTACCTTTAAATAGCTCCCTAGCTAGGAGGGAGTGTTGATATTATGGTATATGCGGGAGGTATTAAACCTCCATGTGTAACCTTGAAAAGAATAGAATATTACAGGAAGTAAGAAGAAACCCTAAAGCATTGGACATAATCCTAGAAGACAAGTCGGCTAAAGAAAATAATTAATATTGAGTTTTTATCCTCCAAAAAGAGAAGTTGGCCCAGACAGCTAAGGAAGAGTTGTATAAATATAGGATGTCAAAGCTCATTTGGATACACACGGCTCACTACTGCAGAAATCTAGTGCACACTGCCAAAATTAAGTAAGTGTGCAAGTCTGGAGAGTAGTTGCAGTTGCAGGTACTGCAACTTGTATTTTCAGTTTTAGGCTTGGACTTTCTCTTGGTTATGGTTTGGAATTTCTTCTTGGTACGCTAGCTCTAGAGATTGATACGCTACCTTGGTTGGTTATTAGGCCTAGGGTTTGCTTCTAGAATTATTCTCTATCAAGGTTAAGGTGCTCGAGGGTGGCTTCAGCCTATGGTTGGGTGGCAATATTGTTATATTGTCTATCGTGAAACAAGCAAACCTATTTTTTCTAACAGTTCCCTCTTTAGGAACAAATGAATGATACTTGTGTTGTTATTATCTCAAACCTCTTAACGCCATCCCACACTCTTAGGGAGTAAAGTTTGCTTCCCCATCCATTAAGTAATCTCTAATCAGATTAACATTAATCATAGTATATCCCTTTTTCATATGAAAAATAACATTTAAGAAGTTAGTTGGAGCATAGGAGGTCTCATTGCAATCCTACCTATCATGATCATGGGTATTTACAGTATGAAATTATCATCATATGGTCACCAAGCCAAAGTAATGGCTCTCAATTGCATGATTGAGGAAAAGAGATCTCATCACTAGCCAACCTTTTCATTTATGTAGATATTTGTGAATGACATTGTCACTATTTGATTACCAAGTCAAGACAATGGCTTCTAACTCATTCCTTAGAAAAGTAAAGAAAGAAAGTTTCAGCAAAGGATTTATAAACTATGCATCTTTAACTAGTGGATAGGATAAAAGTAGCTAAATGGGTTAAAAGGTATCTTAGTCGAGGCTATAGATGCTTGTCGGCTGCAGTGGCCATGCATGTGGTATTAGAGGTAAACTATAATATAACATCTTCTAGTCATCATGAATTGTTCCTTAGGGTGTGTTCCAGTGAAGAATATATTTTGTAGGAATCTAGCCAATGAATACTTGTATTTTCATTTTGGATAATAATTAGAAGGTTATATTTTAAAAATCAATTGCAGTTGGTTAAATCTTTGAAAGTTTGACTTGTTAATGTGGTACACATGTTTCGGGACAAACTCTCTTTTTGTCAAAAGACTTATATTTTGTCTTCTTGTACATGTAAATATTCTATTATCTAGTGAGAGATACTTGCTTCGTCCCTGTGTGTCACCATTTTTCCCCCCTAACAGTCCCCCTTGAATTTTTTGTAAAATATTTAAGGAGACCCCCTTGACTTTTCAAAAATATTGCTTTCATGATGTCCAACTCTATCATGATTGATTCAAAGAGATGATTCCATGGCTTCTTTTTGGTGTGATGGCTAGTTTGTAATGAAATAATTTGGTAAAATTGTATCAACTGGATCTTTGGCCTTTTGATAGTCCTTTTACCTTTGTTTGAGTTTCTTCTATTTGAGTGGTTTGCTTTGAATCATGTAAACATTTTTCGATTTAAATGATTCCATTGGAAATTATTGCGTTGAATATGCTAACTATTGAAAGTGACTCTAACATTGATTCTTCATTATTATATCGATTATCTTTCGTTTTGAATTTCATGATTTTCAACATGAAATTTGAAACAAGAATACAAATAATTTCGTTATATTTTTCAATAATTAACAAATGGTTTCATAACATGTTTTATTTTTAGGTCTTCTATGTTGATTAATGAATGAAAACTATGGTTATCATCATGATTCGAGGATAGAATTCAAGAATAGATTTATTATTACTTTTATATACTTGTTCTTGTTTTCTTAATCCTATTATATAATATTTCAAAAGGAATGATCTTGTTTGGACATGAGCTACAGAATTAGAATTTTGATGAAAACCAAGACATGGCTAGCTACCGAAAGAACTCTTAATGTTGATTCTTCACACTTGTTATAATTTTGGTTTCTTATTTCATTTATTGTTATGGTGAATAATTCTATGTTATTCAGTAGTTAGTGTGTAATACGGTTCAGTACTATGAGATCTAATTTTGTTTAATCCATGATTATAATCAAGTTTTAGTCTGGAAGCTCAAATGCTTGAACTTTATTGTGTCCTAAAAGTTAGAATGGATTTTTTATTTTTATATTCTAAGTCCATCGTCGCTCTTAGAAATACAAACATCTCTGTTATATCATGAAGGACTTACCTTAAGGGTTAGATCCTCATCATAAGACAATGTTGTGGATTTTATGATAGGGTGAGAGTAGTTATGAAATGATATATCATTTGTTTTTATAAATAATATGAATAAGAAGTGGATCGACCATGCTCTAGAATTATGATGATAAAAGCTCAAGGTGTTCATATTGTAAATGTGTTGAACCTACACATAATAGATCTAGCTAGAAAATGACGCACACATTTGCAAAGAGAAATTGAGAAAGAAGAAGCAAGAGAGAAAGAATGGAAGAATTCCCATCAACCGTAAAGAATAATGAATAATTTACACATTATATGCTTTGTATAACTCAACCAATGCACACTAGAGATGAAGCCAATGCACCATAGTGGTGGTCTAGAGTGATCTGAACACATACCATCAGTTATAGGAGTGAATTTCCACCTAGTATAGTCTCTCAGGAAGTTACGGGAGTGAACTACCACCTAGTTGAGTTAACTAGTCTACCAATATTTAGTTAATTGACTGAAACAAAGTGAAGTGAGGAGGAGATCAGGGAATCATGGGTAATGTGCTAGTCAAGTGATAATACCAAGGCTAATGCACATTATTTGGTGATGATCCCAATGTTGCATGGTGACAAAACCAATGCAGCATCTAGACTCCACTCAACTAGTCAAACTGAAGAGAATATTCTCCTAGAGAAATATTCTTCCTAAACTTTAGGAAACTAGGTAAAGACTAATAAACATAGGAAAAACCATAGGAAAAAAAATTCCTAGGTGTGTGTGAAGTAACTACAAAAGATACACTGAAATAAAGTGAGGAAAGAGGGAAAACATCATGGGAAAAAACCCCCCTCAAGGTACAATATATGTGAAAAATAAGACCTACAGTTGCTAGGCAATTGTGTCCTTCACTCCAAGATGACTTTGCAGAGAATGGAACTTCTACTCATTGAAGGTCTTGGTGAAGATGTTTGTCGTATGTTCTACTGAAGGATAGAACTGTAGGTCGATGATCCCCTCCTATACTAAGTCTCGGATCTAGTGCATGTGGATCTCGATGTGCTTCATCCGTTTCCTCTGAACTAGATCTCTACAGAACTTCAGAGTGCTCTGGTTGTCACACCATATCGATCGATCGATGAAAATGAATGCCCAACTCAGTGAGAAAATGTTGTAGCCACATAGCCCAAATGGTTATGTTAACTACCCCTCTATACTCTGCCTAAGTTGAAGATAGAGAAATATCAGCCTGCTTCTTTCTCGACCAACAGATAGGCCGAAACCAAGACTGAGTGAGTAACCATATGTGGATTTGCGATCAGTGTTATCGCCATCCCATTCATAATCAGTGAACCCAATGAGATCCAATGTAGAGTCTATTGCATAATGAATCCCAAAGGTGATGGTGCCATGTACATATCGAAGGATACGCTTTGCAACCTTCCAATGTAGCTCATGCATCTCTTACATGAACCTAGAAACTATGCCAACTACATAGGAGATGTCTGGTATGAAGTGTGTGAGATACAAAAATCTCCCCACTAGTTGTCTGTACAATGTGTTGTAAACCAGTGGAGTTTCCCTGCCATCCTTGATCCAAAAAGGATCCAGAGAAGGCTAAGAACAACTCAGAACTCGCAGAAGCAACTCAGGACGCTCAGAATGGCCTCAGCAGATAGAGAAAGAGAAAAAATTCAAAATTCTCAATACTCAGTAAAAATGACATCATCGTGAAGAATGCATCGCAAGATTTCCAACAACGCAAATGGCTCATCAAACAGAGTTATGGATCGAAATATATTCACGGTCAAAGTTTGGTCAACCTAGCCCAGTCAGCATGTGGATGAGTCAGCATCTGTACTGTTGACGTTGGCATCGGTACAGATGACATCAGCATTTGTACAATATACATGGCATGTGCAGGAGGTGACACATGTCATGCTAACATCAACACGGTGACATGGCAGCACTAGAGGTTTCCACGTGTCACTCATATTTGGCATTTCTAGGTCATTTCGGGGACCAATATAATTGTGCCACATGGAAGTCCCTACAGTGACGTGGCACTGACATCGCAAGTTGAGTTGGAAGACCATATGCTGACATGGCAGGGTGATGGTACAATGGTTGACGTCGCCCAATGGTTGGTTGCCACATGGCCCAGTCATGGGTTGCCACGTGGCAGTGGACAAATGCCCAATGACAACTCGTGATCGAAATTTCAAAAAAATATAAGATTTGGCGGGTCCTCCAAATCTGGCGGTACCCCGTCAAATCTAGAAACCGACCAATAGCTAGAACCATCACCAAAGTAGTGGAACTAAATATGTTTATATATATATATATATATATATATATATATATATATATATTATTATTATTACAATGGTCAAGTCAAAAGGGGAGGCCCACAGGCTTGACCCCGGGACCTCCCCACTTATACACGCCTTAATATATGCTATGTAACCAATAGTCCAATAGCCTCACATTGGTTTAAATGTCGGTTTAATTATTTAATACATGAATCCACCTAGTGTTGGAAGGAGGGGTGCGTGGGTATAGATTGGCATGTAGTTCGAGGTGAATTATTCATCATTTATTGCAGGTTGCAGGGAACGGAAACCAAGACATAATTCTTCTTGGACCTAGGAGTGCCAGAGTCAGATCGAGATGTGGAGACAGTCATTTTTGGATAATTCGACACCATGAATTCATTGGTGTTGTTTGTTTTCTGATGCAAAATGTTTGCAGCTTGATTTCAGAATGAGGTATACTTATGTATTTTGCCTAATTCTTTTGTTGAGCTAATAAAAAGGCCTACCCATTTGACAGCAAGACCCGGAGACGTAGTCCACCAGGGACGAACTCCATTATCAAGTTTTTTGTGTTCAGATTTGATGTTTATGTCTCTTCATTATTGATTTTTTCCTTCTTTAATGGTGCACTTTAATTTATGCTCATTTAATGCAATTCTTTATAAGTCACTCGATGAAAAGATCCTGGATCATGTTGGTATCAGAGTAGTCATATTTGACTTGAATTGTTGAGTGTGAATTCTTACTAGGGCCAAGCATAAGCAAGGTTAAATAAATCTTAAGACTTTTAATCCCGAAGTTGGTCATGCATAACAAAGGAAGAAAATGGAAGAATAGGATAAGCGTGATGAACAAGAGAAAAAATTCCATATGGTGTTTTATCACATGTCAGAAATGGTCGAACGAATGTATGGAGACTACGAGAAGATGATGAAGAAGAAAGGGAAGAAAAAGGAAGCACATGTTAATGATGATGCTTTGGTAAACCAAGGGGCTAGAGGAGACCCTCATGAGCCTCCATCTTCACCATCAAGTTCTAGTTCTTCTTCCTCTGAGCAGTTTCATCATTCTCAACATTCTATCCATAAAGCCTCTTTTAAGAAACCATTATTAAAGCTTGATGTAAAATTTGCTTTATCTATGTTTAATGGAGACGCTAATCATGAAAAGCTAGATAATTGGATCTGACAAGTTGAAGTATATTGTTGTGTTCAACATATTGATGAAGAGGAAGTTAAAGTGCAACTGGATTCTCTTCGGTTGGAAGGCACCACTCTCGTATGGTGGGAGAGAAAACTTCAAGACAGAATTAAGTGTGGTAATCTTCTTTCCTCGTGGTCAGAATTTAAATCAACGATAAGGAAGCAATTTTATCCATTGGGTTATTTACATAAAGCAATGATGGAATGGAAAACTTTAAGGCAAAGTAAAGGTCAAACTGTACAAAGTTTCATAGAAGAATTTAGGAAGAAAGCTCTTTTATTAAAAATTCATTTGAATTCTTATGAAACTTTAATGAAGTATATTGGTGCACTTCACAATTATATTCGTCAAACTTTTGTCTTGTTTAAGCCCGCCAGTCTTGACGAAATTTGTGTGCAAGCCACTCACCTTGAGAATAGGGGGAATCATGTTCAAGAAGATCCCACAAAGAAACCTTCCAATATCCCACATAAGCCATTTAAGAAGTTTAAAAGGAAGGACAAGAAGACCGCCACAGTAATGAGAGAAGGAGGAAAGCCATCTTTCACTCATTGCAAGAAAAGCGATCATGATGATGAACATTGTTGAAAACTACATCCAGAGAAGATACTGAAACAGTTCGGTGGAAAGGGGAAGACAAAAACCATTGCTACAATGTAACAAGATCTTGTTTCTGATTCAGGAAACGAAGGAAAGATCACAGCGGTTGGAGTACAAGGTAAGGATTCCCTTCATGCTAGTTCAAATTCCAATAATGAATCTCATGATGATGAACGAAAGAGGAATGAATTATTTCACATAAGAGTTGTATCTAAACACACTAAGATAGATACATTATTTGATTTGCATTCCCAAGTAAACTTGATATCTGAAGCACTTGTCAAAAATATGGGTCTTGAAATGAAACCACATCCAAAGCCTTATCCTCTTGGTTGGGTATGTGATAAAGAAAAACTTAATGTCACCAAACAATGTAGGATCATATTTTCTATTGCTTCAAAGTTGATTGATAAAGTGGATTTGGATGTTGTATCACTTGATATATGCGGCATAGTGTTGGGGAGTCCTTATCTTTATGATAGAAAAGCAGTCTCCTTTTGTCATGAGAACAAATGCCACCTTACTAAGGGGGGAGTGGAATATATTGTTAGAGCTCACAACATGAGGGTAAACACAACACTTGTTAGTGTAGGACAAATCAAGAGACTCATAAACACTAATAAGATATATGTACTCATGGTCGTAAGGGAGAAAGATTTCGGAACATCTGATGCTTTCCAAGGATTTGATCCTTCTCATAAGAAAGAATTAATTGATATTGTTTCTAAGTATGATAATATTTTTCAGGAACCAGATGGATTACCTCCTAAGAGGGAAATCCAAGATGAGATACATCTTCAACAGGATTCTCATCTTCCTAATGTGGGCATATACCAAATGACAGTTGTGGGGATGACAGAGATCAAGAAGCAGGTACAGGGCTTATTGTATCAAGGGGTCATCAGGCCCAGCTCATCTCCTTGTGGTTCTCTAATCATGATGGTGCCAAAGAAATATGGTACAATCTGAACGAATGTGAATAAATGAGCTGAAGTCGAGCACTCGGTGGAATCTCTTGATCAGGGACCAATGATGTGAGTCCACTATCGAAAGTGAAGAGACCTTCCATTAAGGCATACAGGTTCTAAGGTACTAAATGATTTCTATGTCCTATTCCCGGATAATGAGTTGGAGTCGACGGAAAAAGACTCGTCACAGGAGGGCCTTGATGTATCCCCCATCAATGAATTGAAATAAGTAACAGATTTTGAGGGTAATTCAAAGTATGAATATGATTTGAAACAGACACAGGGAAGGCTGACATGGTAAAAATGGACAATTATAGATGGCCGACTCAATGGAGGGCTTGTTTTGGCTTCTCTTGAACATATGAATGACATGACAATGGTCTTGGAAGCATTGACTCAAAGACGACCTAAGATATGACCTTGTAGTAAGTCAGACGAGAGACAAATGGATTTCCCAACCTGGATTCAAATGATGAACAGGAAGTGTCATGTTCAAGAGCGACCCTTACTGCCACTAATACAAATACGAAGGTATATCCCTTTCCCAAAATTCCCCCCACCATTTCTGGCGAGTACCTCTTTATTTTTACACAAGCTTGAGGAGGATAGCATATGCTTGTTGATGTAAGCTCATCTTTTGACCGAGTCCCTCAGAGTACATTTAACGAACCCTAGGAAGGAGTGGTTTGGTCCATAAAGGGTCTTTCGATATTTGTTTAATGAGTCCAAAGATAGAAAACTCAGGTGTTTTTCATGTTTCAAGAGTCTGAAAAACACTTAAAGAGAACTCTCTCAGTTCCTTTTTCGTAAATTAGTTCAATGAGAATGAAAAAGTGATAAACTATTGCCCATCGAATGTTTTCTTCAAATAATTTTACGAGCGTGAAAAGAACAAGATTGCTCAGCAATATTTTCGTTTTATGGAGCGTGAAAAGAGCTTAAAGGATGCTCCCTTGTTTTCTTTGTTTTCGTGTTACCATGACGAGTACGAAAAGACGAAAAAAGTATACTTGGTTGCGTTCTCATATATTTTCGAGCACGAGAACGAACGAAGACTGGTCTCGAGGTTTTCCCTATAAAATCCTAAAAAGGTACTCATACATGTGACGAATATAAAAAAAGAAAAAAATGCTCATACACCATCATTTGGACTTCTAGGTCAGCTATCTGCAAAAAACCATGCTCACAAAGCCATTAGGGTATTAGGCAAAAGTAATAAAAACAATATAAAAATCAATGAATAAATAGTTAAAAAATGAATAAATATGGGTAAAAGGGGTTTTTTACCATTTCATTGTCACTTTGCCAAAAACTTGTCCAACACACCTCCTTTTTTCCCAAGTTTCATCAATTGATTGCGGGAGCTACAAGTGATCATTTAGCAAATGGTTTCAGCCAATGAGGTAATCTCCTGGTTCTTCAACTTTTTCATGGATTACTTTTGATTTTTTATTCTCAAATTCTGGAGTTTTGAGTCCATTTTAGGGTCGGAAGGTGTGCTCAGGCATTCTCACAAGTGGGCCATTCGAGACCTATGAGAATCTAATATTTGCACAGGTGGGCTTTAGTGCATCTATGAGAATCTCGCACTGTGCAAAACCTTCACCTGCGAGGGCCGAAAAGTGGATTTTTGTGTAAGTTTTTACTCAATAATAAATTATTCAAGAGGTTAAAAAGAGTTGCTAACTTCCTTCTCATGGCTCCATTGCAGGTATTGATCATCACAATGTTGGAATGGAGGGAAAGGGAACACGAGGAGGATGATGTCATTGCTGAAAATGATCCATGTACAGTTGCTACCCTCCGGGAATGTGTGCTCTTAAAAATTTTAAGGATCCCAAGCATGAGAGCCCAACTCAGGTTGTTAGAGTACCTGGTCCACATGTGGGATGTGGATCAACAATTATTTCATGTAGGAGTCCACACGCTGACACTAGATATCGAGGATATATATTTTATGATGGGGTTGTCACGACGTGGATCCCATGTGACTCTGACCAGAGGTGGGGGTGGTGGAATTCCTATGAGTGAGTATGTTTGTTGACATTGTGTTCCTGAGGCGAAGAGAAACAAGGGTAAAGTTTCCATTTGGGGGGTCCAAGACTTGACCCTACGGACTATCTTGTTTACCATTGCACGCATGGCTGGGAGTGCGGCTCCGCCCATGGCTCTCCAAAGCTATTTCCAATATGAAATAGAGTGCACAGAGCCTCAGGTTTTTAACTGGTCGGATGTGATTCTCCACAGCATGAAGAGGCAACTGAAAAAGTGTAGAAGGGGTGACTTGAAGCAGTTTGGGTACGAGTCGATTTTGGTGTATTTATTCCTTAAGAGAGTCCCACTGCTACGACTACAGGTAGATTGGGTTTTATCGGCCCCACTGGATCTGAGGATGCTGAGGTGGTGTAACCTCATGGCTCGGCATGTAGCAGGGCCTATAATCAAATATAACGATTCATTTTTTGACTGGTTGAGGCCCCAAATGTTAATGATCGATGACTACGCATATGTTGGTTTGGATTTTCAAGAAGATATGGATTTGGTCCTACCTGAGGATGCTCAGTGGGGTGACTTAGGTGAGAAGTACACATTTTGTTCTTTTCAAATGTTTTTGCAAATTTTATTATATAAAATCTTTTTATGTCTATCCAAGGACTAATCAAAAATTTCTTTTGATGACACAGATGTGGGGCCATATCGACCTCCATGAACGTCTCCCATTTAGAGACGGGGAGAAGTGGCTCCAGTGGCAAGATGGGATGTTGAAGACTACGAGACAGTTGAATAGAACTTAGAGGGACTGACTATAGATGTCCCGGACATCACTATTGGAGAGATCTCGAGATGTTATCAGCGCCATACTGTGGGCGTGTCTGAGTCTCTCAGTTGACTGCTCCTTAGGGTAGTCTGAGCAGTTGTATGTTACCGTGAGCGTCATCCATGATGTTATTTTGTAGAATCCATGGGCTTCATATATTTTGATATTTTGGTACTGGACAAAAACTTTTTGTAAAACTTTTGATCGTTATATACATATATACGGCTTCTACCGGCTTATTTTGTGTTGTATAATACATGTGATGTGTGATTGATTTTATAAATGTCTCAGATGTCTGTCTAACACATAATTAGCTAAAGCATCAGTCAATGTATTTAGACATCTAGGAATGTGTTGGTATTCGATATAATCAAAATAACGTTCCAAGAGGCGAATTCATAGAAATACCTATAATAAAGTAGGACTTTGGATAGCATATACATTACTTAATTGTAGCACTACTAGTTGCGAATCGAGTCATATAACCAGGTGGCATATACCAAGCGAAATAGCATCAATCAACAATTTGATGATGGCACTATATTCTGCAATATTATTAGTCGCACGATCGAGGCAAACACCTCATAGACTGATGAGTTTGTTTGTAGGTGTGTAAATTTCCCATGCAACAGAAGCTAAGTTATGAGTACTACGACTAGCACCATTGGCAAAGCCAATGTGGGGTAGTGAAGACTCCGACATCTGGAAACCAAGCACAACGCAAGGTAAGTCGTCGAGGGTAGAAACCAAATAATGAAAAATCACACTAAAGTGACACGCAAGAGTATGATACAATAAAATACAAGAACTTATGCACAGATGACCTAAGCATAGTACTTCTTTAAGTAAAGCCTATTCCTGGGTTCACTCAAAGGGATACCATCATAATCCATTAACTCATAGGCTCCTTTCTCCAACACTCGTCTGATGATATAAGGACTTCGCCACATAGCCTCAAATTTTTCGACTCCTAACAAATCTCGATCTTCTTCATAAAGGAGAACTAGATCTCCTTCAGAGAACACGCATGGTTTGACATGTTTGTCATATTGGGCTTTGACGCATTTCTTCTGGGTTTCTATAACTAGGGTGGCATCACGACGGGTTTCATCTAATTGCATAAGATACAACAGACGTTCTTCTTCGGCATAAGTTTTTGGGAGAAGTTCAACAGCAAGCTTTAGAGATGGTATCTCACATTCAATCAACAAGATGGCTTCTATACCATAAACTAACTGGAAAGGTGAAAACCCAGTAGCAGACTTGACAGAGGTCTAGTAAGCCCACAATGCCGAAAACAACATCATGTGCCAACTAGTTTGTGAATCCCTATCATTCGTCGAAGCATAGTAATGAGGACTTTGTTTATTGCTTCATCTTGGCCATTGGCCTATGGGTAATAAGGTGTTGATTTTTCATGGAGAAGACCCAACTTTTCAGTGAGTTCGAACATCATGAAGTTTCTAAAGTGGCTACCATGATCAGTAACGATAGCTTGGGGAACACCAAACCGAACAATGATATGATTGAATATGAATAGTGTTGCAGTATTTCCCATATTGTCGAATGTCGGCATTGCCTTGGCCCACTTCGTAAAGTAATCTATGGCTACAATAATGTATCCATGCCCCCCGATCAAGTGACGACGACATGTCATGAAATCGATACCCCATTTCGCAAAAGGTTCAACGGAGACTACAGGGTGTAAAGGAGCAGGGTGTGATCGTATTTTGTTGTTGTATGTTTGGTAAGCATGGCATTTTTGGATGGAGATAATACAATATTTGAATAAAGAAGGCCAAAAATATCTAGCTCGTAGGATCTTTTGGGCAGTAGCATACCCAAACATGTGACCACCACATGCTCCATAATGGAAGTCATTCAAGGCTTTCTCGGCTTCGTCAAATGTGAGGCATCGTCGAAAAATGGAGTCAATCCCATGACAATAAAGAGTATCACCGAGGATAATATACTGATGGGCTTGGTAAGGTATTCGATGACAATTAGTGCTAGACAAATCAAGCCAGAAATTCTGAGTCTGGAGATATATAATGATATCCCCATACCAAAGGTCGTCGAAACTGATCAGAAAGAGGGATTCATCAGTTAATGAATCCTCTGCTACATTTTCTGTCTCAGAACAGCGAAGGTCACATACCAATTCGGAAAACACCAAGGATTTCTTGGAATTAGCGCGTTCGAACTCTAAGTCAAACTCCTGGAGTATTACGATCCATTTAGAGTATTTTCCCCCTAGAAACTGGCGTGTAAGAATGTGTTGCATAGGGTTACAATTGGAAATCACAGTAATCTTGCATAAAAGGATATAGTGCCAGAAACGTTGGACTTCTTGGATGGATGCCAAGGCTAGTTTTTCAACATGTAAATACTTGGTTTCGGTAGTCGTGAGACTCCAACTCAAATAATAGATGACATGATCGTCATGAGAATCATCCTCCTGGACTAGAACCATAGCAATAGTAGTGTCCGAGGCTGCGAGATAAAGGAAATAATCTCGACTGTAATTGGGTGGGAAAAGTAGTGGGGTACGGGTTAAAGTTAGTTTCAAAGTGTCAAAATATTTATTGGCAATGGTATCCCATACAAACTCAAAACCTTTCTTGAGCAGTCGAGTAAATCCAATGGTTAACTCAACGTAGTTTGGGATGAAACGACGTAGAAAGTTTTCTTTCCCTTGCAAACTTTATAGTTGGCAAAGTGAGGAAGGAGGGGGGATATTAAGAATCGCCTCGATCTTCAAAGGATCTACCCTAATCCCTTGACATGAAACAATAAAGCCTAGAAGTCGATCGGATTCTACACAAAAAACACATTTGTGGGGATTTAAGTGTATACGGTAAAACTGACATCGAAGGAAAATGGCGCGGAGGTGTGTTGGATGATCTATACGGTGCATGGAATGAGTCGGTAAGTCATCAAGATATGGTTGCACAGTGTGTTTTATATCATGAAAGGTATAAGACATAGCACATTGAAAAGTTGCGCCGACATTCTTTAAACCAAAGGGTAGTTTCGGTAGGTGAAAGTGCCCCAAGGACAAATAAAAGCAGTCTTGTGTTGGTCTGCGGGTACAATATTGATTTGATTATATCTGGAGAAACCATCCATCAAAGAGAATATTCACTTCCGACACAATCGTTGATGATCTGGTCAATGAAGGGGGTAGGAAAGTTGTCTTTAGGACAAGCTTTATTAATGTCCCTATAATCAACGCACACGCGGATCGTACCTTGTTTCTTGTTAACCAAAACAAGATTGGAAACTCAGTCAGTTAGAGCCACAAGGTAAATAAAGCCAACTTTGAGAAGTTTCTCAACTTCAAGCTTGATAGAGGCTGCTTTATGCGGGTGGACCAGATGAAGTCGTTGCCGGATGGGTTTAGCGTCTAGGTATGTATTAATCTCATGTACAACAATGTCGGGGTAAATACCCGGCATTTATTCATATCTCCATGCGAAGACATCACAAAATTCTTGGAAAAGAGACTTGTAGGTGACAAATTCGTCATGGGAACACGAAGCTCCGATATGCACATTTTTGACAACTCCAGGTTTGATGGATATGTCGAGGGGGATGGTGGGTGAGATATTACTTAAGTTCCCTTCGTATAACATATCATGTGTAGACTCAGGAATGGTAGAAATGAAGATAATGGTCGACAGAGTCAAGATCCCTTGGTAACTCTCAATAGTGTGTCATTCCAGGAAGAGAATGGAACAATTATGTCCATCATCCCAAGGGGTATCTTCCATGGACATAACAGACATAATCATCTCGTATGTAGGAAATATGATGTGGAATGGATCTGGAGATAAATCACCAAGAGAGGGGGTAGAATGGGTTGTCGATTGAATGGCTTGATAAGAAGATTCGACCGGACTCCAAGGCATTTGGTCGCCATAGTGAAGATGATCATCGGGGTTGGGTACTATCCACAGGTCATAAGACGCAGGGGTTTCTCGAATAGAGGTGGAAATCATGTTGATCGAGGTGAAAAATGGATGTGGAACATCGGGTGGTGGAATGGGGAAAGGGTGAGATATTACTTAAGTTCCCTTCGTAGAACATATCGTGTGTAGACACGGGAATGGTAGAAATGACGACAACGGTTGACGGAGTCGAGATCTGTTGGTAGATCTCAATGGTGTGTCATTTCAGGAAGAGAATGGAATGATGATGTCCATCATCCCAACGGGTATCTTCCATGGAGATAATAGACATAATCATATTGTCTATAGGAAAGATGACGTGAAATGGATCCGGAGATAAATCACCAAGAGAGAGGGTAGAAGGGGTTGTCGATTGAATGGCTTGATAAGCGGATTCAACCGGACTCAAAGGCATTTGGTCGCCATAGTGAAGATGATCATAAGGGTTGGATACTATCCAAGGGTCATAAGATGCAGAGGTTTCTCGAACAGAGGTGGAAATGATGTTGATCGAGGTGACAAACGAATGTGGAACATCGGGTGGTTGAATGGGGAAACTACCCATCAAAGAGAAATATTTAAGAAGATCGACACTAACATTCTCATATCCAGGGGGTGTTTTTGCAATGAAAGGGGCGTTGTTGGTACATGCATCAAAGTTAAAGAAGGCCAATTGGTCCACCGTAATTACTTTTCCTTGATGTGGGAAACGTATGAAATGGAAAAGAGTGGACACGACTGCATGCATGGAATCAATCCAGCTACGGCCAAGTAAAAGGTTGTAATCGAGAGGAACGTCGAAGATCTCAACTTCCACGTTGACCGTTTTGCCTTCTAACGTAATAGGCAACGAAGGTAGGACACTGTAAGACTTAAATACAGAGTGCGCAGTGGAAGCGTGGTGGGACCATAACCCCATGTAAGTTTTAAACCTGTGAAGTAAATCAATGCATATAGATTCTTAAACAATACAGAAATTAATCAATGGCTCATACACAAAGTACACAGAGATTTTTACCGAAAACCCTCAACCGGGAAAACCTTTCTTATTTTCATTATATCGAATTTCACCATTCTCCATACAATATATACAATGTTTTTAGGTATTCCGTAGATACCAAAACCCTAATCCCTTAATCCAGGATTAATTTACAAATCAGCTAAAAATAGAAAAATCCACTAAAAATAGCAAAAACTGCCCCAAAAAAAAAATTAGGGGCGCTGCCCCGAACGCTACATGTAACCAAGGGGCGGCATACCTGCCCCCCTTGGGACCCCCCTAGGAAAGCGCCTGGCACACATGGCAGAGCTCTAGGTGAAGGGATCGTCAGAAGCAGTTGTCGTATCTGACGCACCCACACCCACACACATGCAAAGAATATAAAACATACCCAACATTATCCCACTTGTTGTTTTCTTTGCATCCAGGGGTCCAGTGGATTATATAGTCAACAATCCAAGGCAGCAATGCCCATTGTTACTCTACACCAAGAGAAATTTTCTATGCTCACAGACTTTGTCAATGAATCTGCAGCATTCTTCAAAGTGTCAACCTTTTCCATCAACACCTTCTTTTCCTCAACCATGTCTCTCACAAAGTGATATTGAACATCAATATGCTTTGTCTTCAAATGATAACCTAGGTTCTTTGCCAGGAATATTGCACTTTGACTGTCACAGTCTAATCTCGCTGCTTGTTGTACCAACCCAATACCTAAACACAATCTTTGTAACCATACTGCTTCCTTGCTTACATGAGTGGCTGCCATGTATTCAGCTTCTGTAGTTGAGAGTGCCACTACAACCTGTCTTTTGCTCATCCAACTGATTGCTCCTCCAAATAGGTCAAACACATACCCACTTGTAGATCTTCTGCGATCCAAATCTCCAGCCCAGTCTACATCAACAAAGCCATGTATGTCCACCACTCTGTCCAATCCCAGTCTTCCTTGGTATCACAATCCATAACTGGTGGTGCCACGAAGATACCTGAAGACCCTCTTTACTGTTGTCCAATGCTCCTTCCCTGGTTTTGACATATACCTGCTCAAAAATCCCACTGCATGTGCAATGTTCAGTCTAGTACAAACCATTGCATACATCAAACTGCCAACTGCACTGGCATATGGAACATGGGACATGTCCTCTTCTTCTTCCTGTGTCTTGGGACACTGATCTGCAAATAAATTTACACCTATAGGAATAGGAACCTTGACCAGTTTACTTCCATGCATATTAAACCTCTGCAATATCGTTTCAACATATTTTCTTTGATTCAACCAGAGTTTCCTGTTTGCACGATCTCTTTTAATATCCATTCCCAAAATGAAGTTAGCAGCACCGAGATCCTTCGTATCAAATTTGGAGGATAGCTGCGATTTCACCTCCTTGATAACATCCATGTTATTTCCTACCAACAACATGTCATCAACATACAACACTACATAAATGAAGTGATTACCAACCTGCTTGGAATATACACAGTGATCAGCCCTG
>ML781887.1:1199946-1218519 GCA_009831015.1 Picea engelmannii | reverse complement strand
AAGAACATAACAAAGTAATACACTTATCTTCTTCTGCAATCGTAATATTAACAGATCCAAGTTGACTTACCAGAGTATTAAAGGCATTTAGATGTTCTGTCACATAATCTCCATCTTCCATCCTAAGATGATACAACTTCTTTAGAAGAAACAACTTGTTTACCAGGGACTTTGATTGATACAAATTCCCTAACTTATCCCATAGTTACTTGGCTGTAGATTCTCCCAAGACATTCAACAACACTGAATCTTCTAGGCAGAGTCGAATGGTACTCCTTTCTCTTCTTTCCAACTTGTCCCAATCTTCCTTTGACATACTAGTAACTGGTGTACTAGTAGTTTGTGTACTGGTAGGTTGTGTACTAGTAGCCTGTGTGCTTGTAGATGGTGTACCAGTAGGCTGTGTACCAGGATCCACAGCGATCCATTGTTCCTTGTCTACAAGAAGGTCCTCCATATTTAGCTTCCATAGCTCAAAGTTTTTACCGTTGAACTTCTCTATCTCGATTCTAGATGAGCTCGCCATTCCTCTTACTTTACTCGAATCTCCACTGCAAAAGCTCCCACTAAACCCAGGTTTATCACAGACCCAAGATAAACTTGATCTATCAAGACCGAGCCAAACCCTCAGCAACAAAGGCGTCCCTCTGAAGCCAAAAATGTGCTCTGATACCACATGTAAGTTTTAAACCTGCGAATTAAAGCAATGCATATATATTCTTAAGAAATACAGAAATTAATCAATGGCTTATACACAAAGTACACAGAGATTTTTACCGAAAATCCTCAACCGGGAAAACCTTTCTTATTTTCATTATATCAAATTTCACCATTCACCATACAATATATACAATGTTTTTAGGTATTTTGTAGATACCAAAACCCTAATCCCTTAATCCGGGATTAATTTACAAATCAGCTAAAAATATCAAAATCCACGAAAAATAGCAAAAACCGCCCCCAAAAAAAAATTCGGGACGTTGCCCCGAACGCTGCGCGTAACCAGGGGGGGGCATACCTGCCCCCCCTGGGACCCCCCTAGGAAAGCGCCCGATGCACACGGAAGAGCTCTAGGTGAAGGGATCGTCAGACGCAGTTGTCGTATCTGACACACCCACACACACACACATGCAAAGAATATAACACATACCCAACAAACATCGGGTGGTTGAATGGGGAAAGTACCCATCAAAGAGAAATATTTAAGAAGATCGACACTAACATTCTCATATCCAGGGGGTGTTTTTGCAATGAAAGGGGCATTGTCGGTACATGCATCAAAGTTAAAGAAGGCCAATTGGTCCACCATAATTACTTTTCCTTGATGTGGGAAACATATGAAACGGAAAAGAGTGGACACAACTGCATGCATGGAATCGATCCAGCTACGACCAAGTAAAAGGTTGTAATCGAGAGGAGCGTCGAAGACCTCAACTTCCACATTGATCATTTTGCCTTCTAACGTAATAGGCAACGAAGGTAGGACACTATAAGGCTTAAATCCAGATCCATTAAAGGCTTTGAGCGTGTTGTGTGATTCGGTTAAGGGAGGAGATCCAATAGCTTTCTAGCAAGCAATAGACATGACACACGTCGAGGCACCCTCATCAATAATTGTTCTACAAATGTTCTTGTCGGAGACAATAACTTGTATTTGAAAGGCGATTTGAGGGGGTAACCTTTGAATGTGATCTTCCAAGTCAAAAATTATTAAATTTGCATCCGTGGGGTTGATTCCACCAATAGATTTCAACAGTGCCTTCCGTTGTGTAGGAAAAATATGAAGGACTTTGAGGGCTGACATCGCAGACGGTGCATGAGCCAAATCTTCAACAATACTGTAGTTCTGGGCAGCACGCACATGAGGATTGAAAGAAGACTTTCGAACAACACCCTTTGGGGGAGGGCGAAGAACTGTATCTAGGCTTGGTCATTCGAGATGAAGAGGACCATTGGTAGGTGGAGTCATGGGAGATGGTTGGACCAACGAAGGAGTTATTTCATCAACCTTCTCTTTGGAGGAAGAATAATCTTTGGCTCAAGTGGTAAGTGTGATGTCATTCTTCTTTGAATCACCTGTACACATTAATACATAGGATGTATTGGAGGGGGAAGGTTGGTCATGAATGACCAATTAGGCATGTTTTTTAGAAGAGAAGGGTTGTGACAACATGGCTGGGGTAGGCAGTTTTTGGGTCCCTTGCAGGAACTTAGTAACCTTGGCTCATCTTGGACAATCCTTAGTGTAGTGATCATCACCACAGATAAGACAAGGTTATCGTGGTTTGCGCTTATCCTTATCGTCAACAGGTTGTGTTTTGGTCTTCTCAGATTGCGGATTATTTTTATCCTCCTTGTTCTTACCTTTCCCTTTTTTGGATTTATTCTTTCCAGCGGGGGTAGATTGAATAGAGTTCACCTCAAAAGTCTTGTCGGTAGGAGGGGTAGGAGACGGATCATTTTGAACATTAGAAGCAACAAATTTGGAGTTGTTGCTAGAGGCTTGTGCAAAGTGGGGTTGGGCATGGAAAGTGCCAATCACACTATCAGTTGCATGAAAAGCAGCAGGAGTAGTTGAAGTAGCAGTAGTAGAAGGATGAGGTGCGTCATGGAGTAAATCGTAAAGAGTACCCTTTTGTGAGTAAACGAGGTCAAGGTATTGAGCATGATTGATCATTTGTTCTTCTATGATGACTCCACCCATGGCGATGTCATGGGCGATGTCATTCACGAATGATTTCGTGAACCACTCTGCCAGTAACTGATCAGTTAGTTCAAGTTTGATGAGACGTCGTCTCTGTCACCACTCATGAATGTGATCAAAGATATGAGTGGCTTTGGTTTGTTTAAAAGAACTCAAAATTTTGGTTCCCGTTTCGTAACGGATCGGTAACTGGTAGTGGGTGAGGAAAGCCATAGTGAGGGTGTTGAAGTTGGTGAAGAATCCTCGTGGTAATTCTATATACCACTTCGCGGCGGAACCTGTGAGAGTTCGCTAAAAAAGGCGTAAACAAATAGAGTCATCCATCAAAGAGTTGGATGAACACCAAAGGTGGAAATTCATTACATGATTGTTGGGGTCCTCTCCTAGTTTACCATCGAATTTAGGAATGTTGGATGGTAGTTTGGCCGGTATCACGGGCCATTGAGAAGAGTGATGGATTGGATCATTTAAAATTCTCGACAGATCAGGGAGGTCCAGGGTGGCTAAGAAGGGTAACTGTCTATTCACGTGTGGGTACTGGTGACTTTGGGGAGGGAGCCCCGTAGGTATACCAGTAGGACCATAAGCAGTTTGCATATAATGCGAAGATCCGAGTAGATTCGGTTGTTAGTGTGGAGGCAGGTAATTTATAGGGTTGTATTGGTTGGGGTTGTTCCCTTGAACAGGGGTGTGGGGTTGAGCGTTCGAGCCCCAAAAAGGATTGGATGTATCTAGATATGGTTGGCCTGTACTAGGGGGTATGAAAGAGCTAGCTTGAGGTTGTTTCCCCCTAGTCGAGTGAGGATTGTTTTGGATAAGATGGTTCCAAGGATGGAGGTATGTTCTATGTATAGGGTGGGGTAGGTGGAGGTTGTCCTCAAATTGGGGGTTGCGTCCCAAGTGGGATTTGTCCTGCAAAAGGGGATTTGGTTTGGCCTCCTTGGTGAAATTGTCCACCAACAGGAATCTGGTAATTAGGTGTGAAAGACGGGATGGTGCCACTAGGGTTGGTTCCTCCGATAGGGGATGGAAGAGGTCCTCTAGAAGGGGGTCGATGAAATGTCAAAATAAAACTTGGAACGAGATGGTGCCTAGAAGGAGTGAAAATGCCAGGAGTCCCAGATGGGATTTCTGTAAGAGTGGGAATAGAAGCATTCAACACATGATATCCAAGGGGAAGTGTTGGGGTGAATCTAGGTGAAAGCGGTGTGCCAAAGGGATCTTGGCTAGCCACTATATTCCCGGTGTGATGACTCATAGTATCTGGGACCATTGTGTAATGGTTCGTTTGTAGGGGGATAGTCAAGATGTGGTCGACTGGCAAAGCGTCTAAAACAAAAAAATAATAGGCAGTAGTAAAAGGTATTGTGCCTGGATCGGATGTTTTGGGCAGCTCAGGTGTGACAGTGATATCAATGCCTACTCCTGAGCCAAAGAGATCCTATCTAAAAATACCAGTAGTCCAAAAAGGATCTTGACCCTTAGGTCCTGTGACAGGTCCGATTGGTAATCCAGAAGACTCAACAACTATTTCTTCGGAATAATTCACTCGAACAATACATCTCACAGAGTCGGGAGGAAGTCGGAAGTCCTCTCGAGAATTGGTAATTCGGAACCATTCTAAAGAGTTAGTTCGTTCCACTTGTGGATTGGAAACGTCTTGGACTTCACTTTGTTGAGGAGAGCCCTCTGGTGAGTTGGTAGGCAAGGGTTGAGAACCTTCCATATCTTCTGGGGGTAGTCCTTGCATTCTACGTGAATGGTGTGGAGGGTCAATTGTGATTGAGTTAAAATCTTATCAAAGAAATTCTATGGCCAACTTAGGTAAACAAACAGCACGCGCTAGTAAAATCTAGGAATCAAAACCAAGAAAACAAGACCTTCCAATTCTAAAGTCACTAGTTGGTGATGAAATCCAATGTCATGACGTCGAGACAAGAAGGGGCTAGGCTAGGGTGGAAAAGTTATGTTGAAGACCTACTTAACAGACTTACACCCTAGTGCAAGCTCCCACACATAATCGTGGGTATACCCTCCAAGGAGCCCGAGTGAGTCTGGCCAACATCGATTCCAGGTACCGTGAATACTTACCCCTCCACAGTCACCTTGTGTAAGACTCTAAGAAGATAGGCTACTAAGGTTACCACAAACAACAATGATGTCTAGGGAAATAGTCGATAGTCTGATCCACACACAAGGGTAATGTATCTAGCCTGAAATCAACTTGAGAGGCTTTCACTCATCACTGTGGGTATACCTTCAAGTGACCCTCGTAATACGTGCAATCTCTACATCGAGATCAACAAAGTAGGGTGAGTAACTCTGTCAATCTCAATGCGACCTCAGATTTGACCCTTGTGTAAGAAGAGCTTCCTAGAACAAAATTTTTCTAATGGAATTTGACACTCCCTATCACAAGATACTATTGTTTGTTTTGTGCTTTGGAGAGTGTGTATCACTACCTATTCCAAAGCTCTATCCTAGCTAATGTTGGTGAAAAAGAGTCCTAGAAAAAGTTACTAATTGAATTTTAAAAATTGCGCAATATTATTAAAGGTTGTTGTTACTCAAGAGAGAGACGGAAATGTAACCGGTGTTGTGTAAGACTTAGACCCAACAATGAGTAAATAGAAATGAATGATACAAACTTTTGTTTGATGAATTATATCTACAGCAGGGAGAAAGGAGTTTTTCTGGAACAATGAAAACTACGATGTACAATTCTCTTTTCAAATGTAGTATCAAACAATCATTGACAATGTAAATTCACTATTCATTCTCTTTCAATGTTTTAATGCCAATATTTTATGAATGATTGCTTAAAAGAACAAGACTTTAAAAAAAAAGAATTGTTTTTTTTTTTAGAAACCAAAAATAGGGATGGAACTAAGAAAAGGTAAGCAACCAATGAAAATAAAATACTCAATAAACGCCCAAATCAAATATTTCAATGGAGATAAAAATAAAATTCGACAAGAAAAATTCTCTTCAAATGTATATGTACAAAGAACTTTTCCAAGCAACAAGCAATCTAAAGAAATAATAATCCCAACTTTTAATCCGATCAAAGAATTTTGACCAAACAAGAACTCAGATCTCAGAATCCAAGATTATACCCTCGTTGGTAAAAGGTCGAGAAGTAAAAACTGGGAAAAAATGATTAAGAAGAGTTTTCGATCACCAAAAACTAATCGACCGCAAGATTTGAAGTCAAGAAACAGTCAAACTCTGGCAAAAGAAGTTCTTCCCAGATGAACAAACAAATTTGGGCATCAAAAAGAACAAGAAGACCTGATCCAAAACTTTTACAAATGGTTTTGCAGTCTAGTAGTGGAGTAAAGTGCGAGAATGAGGCATTCTCGTAGGCTAGCCACTGGCAGGATGTGAGAAGGTCGCACTGGACTGAACAACAGGGTGTGAGAATGAATTATTCTCGCAGGCTATAGAGAGGTACAGTGTGAGAAGGGTTGTAAATTATGAAAATTTGGAAAAGGGACCAAAATTTTGAGTGAACTTCTAGGTCCAGAGAGTCTATAAGGGTCTCCTACAGACTCAAAGACTGGTTGGCAATGAAAAAGGTAGACCAAGAGAAAATGGCCAACAAAAGACAGTAAAAATGAGTGGTGTTCCCTAGTTGAGTCACCAATTTTGTTATATGATAAATCGATATATGCGGACACTAACAGATCTCCCTAGATCCACCTAGATCTAGAACAAAAAAGGACAGGACATGACTCTTTCCCTAAGTTGCAAACATTGAAGCTACTACCAAAAAGGAATGAGTGACATACCTTTATATCGCTTCCTTAGGTCTTTGTTGTTCCCACTTTGCTCCGGTGCTCTTCTGAGATCAAGTCCAAGACAACACAAACCAACCGAACTGAAGACAGAAAATTATATTCAATGACAACCTATGCATATGATCAAGTATTTATGCGATAAAATAAGAGTCATTTTATGGGAAAGGGACATGCCACTATATTGTATTAAATGAAAGTAGAAGATACAACCAGATCGCCTTGATGTCGCAAGCTTCCTTTCAGGGGTCCTTGGTTCCAACACACACACTTTCTCTACACTTGCATGAAGAAGATCCAGTATGGCTTGATGGACAAATGGAGGCCTCAAGCTTCAATTCAAACAGGGTTCCTCACACAATTCTTTCATCAATTCTCCATTCAATCTTGCTTAACCTCTTCCTTGAGAAACCCTTCATTATATAGGAGAAGGAGAGATGGTTAAAGGGATGAGGATGATCCCACTAAATCTAAGAAGTTAGTAGGATGTCAACCATGCGAATGCCAACTCATTTTCTAGAAGATCCTCTTCTAGAACCTTCGTAACTTCCTCTTCCTTTTAAGTTTTGAAACAGGTTCGCACCCTACCTATAGAGCAGACTGCGAACACCTCGCAAGCTAGGTATACGGTTGCCTACAAGTATCAAGATTCTTGCATCCTACGAAATAGTCAGCCTTCGAACTCATATTAAAAATATGTTTTATGGAAGAATACAATAGTCACTTTTCTCAGGCAAAAAGTCCTTATGAGAGCCTGAACACATAACTGTAGAGACACCACCAAAGTGACCAAAATAATGTGTAACAACTGGCATCAAATGAAATCAATTGTAACTCAATATGTAAAGGGGTGTGTGATGTGTTCTACTTGTAATCCCACTAATAGAAAACTGGGGCTATACTCACCACTACCTATTCCATCCCATCCATGGGAACGTATCTCCATGGATTTTGTAGGGGGTTTACGAATGTCAAAAGGGGGTCATGACTATTTGTATGTTGTAGTGGATAGGTTCAGCAAGATGTGTATCTTGATGCCATGTAAAAAGCAGATCGTTGTTGAGTAGACTGATAATATTTCTTTCAATATGTTTGGGTTCACTTTGGGTTACCCACATCCATCATCTTGGATCAAGATACTCGATTCCTTGGGGATTTTTGGACAAGCTTATGGAGAATGATGGACACCAAATTGAAGAGGAGCATTGTTTTCCATCCACAGACCCATGGAAAGACATAGGTTGTAAAACGAACAATGATACTTTCACTTTGAGGCTACTGCAGCAAGAATCCCAAGTTATGGGATGAACAGATACCCTATGTACAACATGCTTACAACCGAGCCTTACATTCCTCCACTCAATGTTCACCTTTTGAGACATGTTTTGGGTACCTACCTAAAGTTCCTTTGGACTTGATTTATGGGAGAGATGTCGATTCAAATGAATAAATAAAATAGGATAGATCCCACAAGTTCATCCAGAGGATCCAGCAGGTGCACCAAGCAGTCAGGGAACATTTGGAGAAAATTCAAGCACAGTATAAAGCTTAGCATGACAAACACAGGGTTGATCATCAGTTCTAGGTTGGAGACTTGGTATGGCTTCACATCAGCAAGGAGAGATTGAAGGGTGAAGGAAAGAAACTCAAGCCCATTCGTTATGGACCCTTCACTATTTTGGAGAAAAGTTGTACCAATTATTTTCATCTGGATCTTCCACCTTATATGCATATTTACTCGGTTGTAAATGTAGAGAACTTGAAACCTTTTGAGCCTCCCATGATCATGGATCAAGATGAGGAAGTTTCAATACCTTTAGTTGATGAGTTTTCTCCTGAGTACTTGGATGAGTTAAAGGAAGATATCATCTTGGACATAAGGAAGAGGAATTCATGCAAGGGTGATGTTGATTATCTTCAAATAGGCTTAAAGCGAACACATCCAAGCAAGGCAAAGTGGATTGAGAAGGACAAGGTCAGGGAACTCTTCCCTCACTTATCTGTTGATTAATGAAATATTTTGGTGGTCCAAAAATGTTCTCAATGGGAAGGCATGTTCTCAATGAGAAGGCTAAGAACAGCTCAGAACTTGCAAAAGCAACTTAAGACGCTTAGAATGACCTCAACAAATATAGAAAGGGAAAATTTTCAAAGTTCTTAAAACTTCATGAAAATGAAATCATTGTGAAGAGCGTGTCACAAGATTTCCAACGGTGCAAACGAATCATCAAACAGAGTTACAGATCGAAAGATATTCACGGTCAACTTTTGGTCAACCTATCCCAGTCAACAGGGGGATGAGTCAACATTTGTACTGCTGACGTCAGCATCAGTATGGATGATGTCATCATCTCTACATCATAGGTGGAATGTGAAGGAGGTGACATGTGTCATGCTGACATCATCATGGTGATGTGCAAGCACTAGAGGTTTCCACGTGTCACTCATATTTGGCATTTATGGGCCATTTCAAGGACCAATAAAATTGTACCACGTGGCATTCCATATAGTGACGTGGCAGGTCAAGTTGGAATATCGTACACTGATGTGGAAGGGTGATGGTACAGTGGTTGACGTGGTCCAATGGTTGGTTTCCATGTGGCAATGGGAAAATTCCCAATGACAACCCGTGATTGAAATTTCAAAAAAATATAAGACTTGGCAGGTTCGCCAAATCTAGCAATCGACCAACAACTAGAACCATATCCAAAGTAGCAAAATGACATATGTTTAAATATATATATTATTACAACATCCAAGCCAAAAGAGGAGACTCACAGGCTTGACCCTGGGACCTCCCCCCTTATACACGCCTTAATATATGTTCTGTAACCAATAGGCCAATGGACTCACATTAGTTTAAACGTCGATTTAATTATTTAAGACATTAATATGCCTAGTGCTGGAAGGAGAGGCATGTGGGTACAGACTAGTACATAGTTTTAGGTAAATTATTCAACATTTATAGTAGGTTGTTGGGCATGGAAACCAAGACAGTATTCCTCTTAGGCCTAGGAGTGCCAGAGTTGGATCGAGACATGGAGACAGTCATTTTTGGGTAATTCAATGCCACAAATTCAGTGTTGTTGTATGTTTTATGATCTGAGGAAAATTTTGGTAGATTTATTTCAAAATGAGGTATACTTATGTATTTTTCCAAATTCTTTTGTTGAGTTAATAAAAAGGCCTACCCATTTGAGAGCAGGACCCGGAGACGTAGTCCACTAGGGACGAATTCTGTTATCAAGTTTTTTGTGTTCAATTTGATGCTTATTTCTCTTCATTATTGAGCTTTTCCTTCTTTAATGGTGCACTTTAATTTATGCTCATTTAATTTAATTATTTATTAGTCACTTGATGAAAAGATCCTGGATCAATCCTCAAGTTTGACTCCTGATAGGAAAGGAGTCAGAGAAAACTTGCAGTCTCTCATGTGAAATCTCTCAAGGATATCTCGAGCATACTTGGCCTGAGACAGTTTGATTCCTGATGCATCCTGACTGATCTCGATTCCAAGGAAGAAGTGTAGTGGACCCATATCCATCATCAAAAAATTGTCATGTAGAATCCTCTTGATTGCAGCAATCGTTGAAGTCGAGCAACCGGTGATCAGAAAATCATCAACGTACAAAACTAAGAGTAGAAGTGAATCAGTCGTCATGAGAATGTAGACATTTGATTTTGGTTTACAACGTACAAAGTTCTTTGACAACATGTAGGAGTCCATCTTGGCATACCATGCCCTCGGAGCCTGCTTGAGGCCATAAAGAGACTTCTTAAGTCGAAAGACCAAAGATGAATCATGCATAAATCCATGGGGTTGCTCCATATATATCTCCTCATATAAATCATCATGAAGAAATGCATTCTTCGCATCCATATGATGGAATTCTCATCCCTTGGTTGCCACAATGGTAAGTTCCAAATGTATGGAATCCATCTTTGCTACTGGAGAGAAGGTCTCATCATAGTCATTTCCATGTACCTACTGAAATCCTTTGGAAACAAGCATGGATTTGTATCTACTAATCTATCCATTGTTAAGGTTTAAGATATTATTAGAGTTATTTTCATTTCACTAGATAACAATAGCATAAATAGGATCACTGAGAAATACACAATCACAAGAGACACATCATTTATCCTCGGAAACCCTCATGGGGGAGAAAACCCAACAAAACTTTCTTAATATAGATAGCCAATACAATGCCAAGAGATAACTCAAACAAATATATAAAGTCCTCTCCCAATAATGTGCCTCTCTCTCTCTTCTTCCTTCTCCAACTGCAGCTCCAAACTTTCTTCTTGATGAACAAGTGATTGTGTGTCTAAATGAGGCACTAGCCTCCTTATTTATACAATTCTGGCACGTGTGGAGGTGTCTTTTCACTAGAAGGGCCAACTTCTTATTTTGGGTGGTTATAACCACCTTTAATATATATTCGGGGGTTGACTTCTTATTCTGCCTATTACAATTATGTTTTGACCAATCCGCAAAAGGGGATTTGGTCATTTACAATAGCCAACATGATCAATCCGCAAAAGGGGATTGATCTAATGAATAATACATCAATAATAATTAGAATACTCTTTGCAGTTACATTATTTCAACACTCCCCTTAAAAATAAGGGTATTCTACAACAGAATCAGGCGAGAGAGAGTACATCATCATCAACAGCGTCTTGGAACACTGACTGTCATATCTATAAATCATCGGAAGTTTTTCTCATCAGCATCTTCATTCACAAGGGAAAGAAATCATCATCTACATCAATATGGATTATCATAAAACTAATACATCATCATCACCACAGCACGAGGTTGGTCACATCATCACAGCACAAGGTTGGTACATCATCACAGCACGAGGTTGGCACACTACATAACAATTAAGCTGGAATCATAACACAACAATTAAGTTGGAATCACAACACAGCAATTAAGTTGGAATCTTAACAAAGCAATTAAGATAGAAGCACAACACTAGGTTGGCATCTCGACACAACAATTAAATTGGAAGCACAGCACTAGGCTAGCATCTCGACATAGCAATTAAGCTGGAAGTACAGCACTCGGTTGGCATCTCGACACATCAATTAAGTTGGAATCATAGAACTCAGCTGGCATCTCGACACAGAAATTACGTTGGAAGCACAACATTCGGTTGGCATCTTGACACAGCAATTAAGCTAGAGGTATAGCACTAGTTTGGCATATCACAACACTACTCCCCCTATTGAGGGAGGTCCTTTCAGACTATACCGAGCTTATATCAAAAGTTCTCAACCTTTACATGAGATAGAGGCTTGGTCAACACATCGGCAACCTATTCATCCATGCTAATGTATTGGAGATTTATGGCTCCTCTCTACACCATGTCACGGATGTAATGGTATCGGATCTCTATGTGTTTCGACTTATCATGAAATACAATATTCTCTGTCATCTTTATGCAGCTTTGGTTATCACATAAAATCGTGGTTTCTTCCATCTCTAGGTCGAATAGACCAGTCAACAACTTACAAAACCATATAGATTCACAACTGGCAGAACATGCAGCAATGTACTCTGCTTTTGTTGTACTGAGAGAAACACTTGATTGCTTCCTACTCTGCCATGAGATCATGGTTGATCCCAAACTGAAATAGCATCCTGAAGTTCTCTTCCTGTCAGAGACACTTCTAGCCCAATATAAATTAGTGTACCCACTCAGTGTGAAATCATGATCTCCATCATAGCTGAGACCACAATCTAATGTACCCTTAAGGTACCTCATCACATGTTTTGTAGCAACTAGGTGAACATTTATGGGTTCTACCAGAAACAGACTCAAGGTGTTCACGGAAAAACAGATATTTGGTCTAGTGTTCGTCAGGTACATCAACGATCCGATGATCTATCTATACAGTGTGGCATCAATCAATTCTGATGAAGTGTCGACCAGTGGCTTCAACTTCGTTCCCATGGGTGTATTCATGGACTTGCACTCCAACATGTCGAATCTCTTTAGGATTTCGACTACATACTTCCCTTGGTTAAGGAATATTCTCTTTGGACTCCGTCATACCTCAAGACCTAAGAAATAATGCATTAGGCCAAGGTCTTTCATCTCAAATTTTGAAGCGAGCTTCTTCTTACATTCGGTGATGAGCTTTTCTTCTCCAGTTAAGAACAAATCATCCACATATAGCAGCAATATCATTGGCTCATCATTCATAACCTTGAAGTAGAGGCTAGAATCTGATTTACTCTAGGTAAATCCCAAGCTCGTCAGAAAACTGTCTATCCTACCATACCAAGCTCTAGGATCTTCCTTCAACCTGTACAGATCCTTCTTCAACTTGCATACATGAGTCTTCTTGTCTTCAACTTCAAATCCTTGAGGTTGTCCTATATACACTTCTCCTTCAATGAAACCATTTAGGAAAGTTGTATTTACATCCATCTGGTGCAACTTCCACTTCATCTTAGCTGCAAGGGCTATAATGGTTTTGATCGAAGTGTATCTAGCTATAGGAGCGAATGTCTCTTCATAGTCAATGCCTTCCTTTTGAGAAAATCCATGAGCGACAAACCTTGCTTTATACTTCTCAATACTTCCATCAACAGCATGTTTTATTTTGAAAATCCATTTGGAAGATACCACATCCTTGCTCTTCATTCTGGGAACTATTTCCCATACATCATTGTTTCATCCCTTTCGTCACCTAAATGAAAAAAATAAGGACGCTTCCAAGTCCAGTTGGGTTATCTGGATAAGACAACAATGAATGCAAGAGTTAGAAACATCAATCATAAGAAATAAACAAAGAACTAAACTAATAACAATAAAAGAAACTAAACTAGAGTGCATAAGGGAAATAGAACAAAAAATAAACAATGTGCATGCCGCCAATGGATAAGTTATATTAGTGGGAAAACACCAAATAGAAAGGGGGAATTATGGGTCTCCTCTTCCTCCAAGGGAGGGCTCTTGAACCCCCAAAGATTGAGCTCTTCTTACAAGTACCAAACTAAAAGGAAATGGTGAAGAAATCCAAAGCTCATTCACTCAAGAGGTGATGTGAATGGCCAAATGAAATGGTGCTTGTATGCTCTTGATGAGGAAAGAGGATCCTCCAAGAGAATATAGGCAGCATAACAATACAAATGAATTCCTTGAAAATATAGTGCACCCATGGCCTTTTTTTATAGCAAAGCTTTGAGGTATTATTCATCCAGTCTTTAGTGTGAGCAAGGGGCTCTTTAGGGCACCTTTAGGTATTTGACCAGCCCTCCACTCGGATTCAGCTTGGATTTGGGTGTCAAATTGACTTGGGAGATGAACCAGAAGTGGGTTGAAGGTTGACCAAAATCATAAATGTGTCATTCTGAGGTGTGCGTGGATTTTTGCGTCTATAGTCGCATATCGGGTGCATATGCACTTTTCCGACATTATTCGACTGTCACGCGTGCACGCGCTACCTTTGTATCTTTAGCGCATGATGAGTTTTAACTTATTGTATAGTTTTGTGCCCTTTGGAAATGCATTTTCTAGGCCAAGGATGAACTAATGGGTGTTTGAAGATGTTGGATTCATGTAACCATTTGCGGATGAAATTCCAGTGATAACAAATGCCCCTGATGTGTGAGGTTAGGAGCATACGTATAGCCAAAATACATCAATGTTTATTCTACTGAGAGTACCATTGTAAGAGAGAGTGTTGAGAGGAATTGCAAGAGCAACCCATTGGAGGGAGAGGGGAACCTGTGGGACCAAAACCTTTCACTAGGTGTGAAAAAGTAAAATTGTGTACAAATGAGGCGAGCATGCCCCATGCTTGTGTCATGTAACTCAAAATGTGGAAGAGAGTAACTGAAATTCTGTGTTGGCATAGATAACTGTAGCGCCCTCTGGGGAAGTTTGATAATGGTAGAGGACAATTATGAAGGTGAACAAACTCTGAAAAGAGGCAATGACACCTGTAAGAAGTGTCGATAATTCGCGGGCATTGATAGCCCAACAAATTTTAGAGGTCTTCGGAAAATATAAAAACAATTGCAATAGTCGTGAAGTAAGACCCACCACAACATGAGAAAGTGTTGAATTCAAATGTCGTGGGGGCCAATGACAGCAGAGAGAAATGATGGTTCTCTCTGTTTCATCCGAGACTCCTCATTGTAAAGGTAATGAGAGTCAAGATACTGTCGCCCGTCTGGAAACTGTGTTGATGTCGACAGAAAGGGAGACGGGACTCCAAGAAGAAAAGGGCTTCATTAAATCCACTAGATAAGATCAGGAACTGATGAGGAACATAGACGAAGTCAAGAAGTTGTGAAACTCAAGACTTTCCTTGGTTGGGGATATATGTAAAGGATGAGTGGCAACAACCGTGAAACTGAATCTAGCATCAGGGGGACAACTAGGCTTGGGTAAATTGTGCCAGAGGCATGAAAAAATGGACAAATGCAGAGATTAGAGGTGTATGGACTGTAATATACTCGGGTTTTATGGATGATTTCAACACGGGTAGGAGATGAAAAATTCCCCAACCAAGGGCGACAAGGGTTTCTTTTCTGGAAAAGGAAGGTTGCTAAAGGAGACGACAGAAAGCTATGTAAATGTGGGAAACAAAGGTTTTGTACAATTCCTAAATGAATAAAGAATAATTTGGGATAAGTGTACATATATAGAAACAGGTGCCCCAGTGAAATATGGCTTGGCCTGTGAGGGAGCAAGTTGCGTGGAGAATGGGTGGAGGGTGGGGGCCCCATGGGTGGGTTTCTATATGAGGTAAATGAATGGAGGACAATCTGCAGATGGGAAAACTGATGATGGATGAAATGGAGGGTTAATGATACTGCGGAGGTGCAGTCAAATGGGAACTATAATGAGATTTCTTGAGAGTCCATTATGGAGAAGCTAGCAAAAATTAGGAGAATGAGCATGTGGATGATTCTCGGGAATGCGAAGACTATTGGGACTCCCAGCCCTAGGGGGTGAAAACAGCATGAGTGTCAAAGTGCCAAAGGGGACTACAAGTGGGACAACTCATGTAGGAGAGAATGCTACCGGTTGACAATACTGAAATGCAGTGGAGGTGTGAGTACTGCAAATCCGGATGGGGGGACCCTAGAGGAAAATGTTGGAGGATGTGATTGGGAGATACAATTGATATTCATAGGGAATGATTACATGCCAGTGTCGATGATATACCTGAAGGGGTTGCGTTGATGCATGATGACCAAGTACCTGCACACATTAAAACCGAATACCCGACATGAACAATATCTAAAGATAAAGAACGTATAACAGTTATTTGATAATTTTGAACATGAACATGGGTACCTAAGTGTGGCATGGAAAGATGCTCCGCCGGGGAAAAATTAAAATGATCACCCAACGAAAATGACTGTGTAAGTGGCTGAAAATGGTTCGAAAAACAGAGCTTATTGGCTCCTGTACCAAGAAATGAAAGTGGGGAAAAAGGGCTTAGATATGGCTGGCGGGTCCATAATGCCATCCCAGTTTCACTGACACTATGGGCGATCAGGGGGTAGTTTGGTGGGAGGACATGGACCTCCCCTTTGCTCGAGGACTAATGAAGAAATATAATGAATTACATTCATGGGAGCATTGGTATGGAGTGCCAGAGGAAGCTCAAGAAGATATGTGTGGAATTCTGCAGTTAATGTGTGGCGGACATATGGGATAGATGGTCAATGATGAGTGTAATGCGCATATGGAATAGGAGAAATTGGTTCATATATTTTGTTTGTGTGTGGTTGATGACTCCATAGTAGCATGGGACATACTTGGTGGAGTGGAAAGCAAAAGGGGTGCTTGAGGAAGCTAGATAAAACTGCATAGCTCAGGAAGAGAAGGACATTTGTGAGTGGGGTGTCTTTTTCTTTCACATAAGGTGCAAGGGAGTTGAACTCAGGGAGGTAGTGGAGTGATGCGATATTTCTTCTTCCGTCTTCCCCCAGTCATAGCAGTGGTGCTAGAGATTGGGGGTGAGTGTGGTGTGGTCAGAGTTAGTACTGGGATCTGCATTGAGATTCCCTTTGACCGAGGAGGGAGGGATGGTTGAGGAACCACCTCGGGTGGATGTAGATGTGACACACCCACTATCTAATATCAAAATTTTTGGTTGAATTCTCAATAATGAGAATTCTCGGAGTCCTACAGGGGTCTGGTGCAGGTTAGTTCTTCCCTGTTCACCTCCCTATGATCATGGGTTAGGACCACGGGTCAAACAAACCAGGCGCCTTTCACAACTCGTGACCTCATGAGTCGTGAATCAAAGGCCCTCAAATTTTCTTCACAGATCACTGATACCCAAGATCACGAAATGGGTATAGCTCCCATTTTTAGTTAGCACCCTCCCCACCTGTAACCGTAGGCTAGGCTTAAATGTCAGTGCCTCTCACAACTCGCACCCTCATGAGTTTGTGAGTCGAACTCTCATGCTCTCCTGTTGCGATCTCCCGAGACATGATAAGTCAATCGGAGCATTGACTCCCTTCTCTAGGCGATATGTGTCCACCCATCAGTCATGCGGACCCTACCTTGAGTTTTTCCAGGTGTTCTCTCATGCTCGTCTCTCGGCACCTCGCTACTCGCGACTTGGAGAACCCAACCTTTAGGCTCTTACCTCGCGAGACTCCGAGTTCACGAGATCTCTTGGATCTCCTGACATGCGTCCTCAACTGTGGATGGCTCAGATCCTCTCGTGGATTTTCCACTTGCGACTTGGAGCACCCAACCTTTAGACTCCTACCTCGCGAGCCTCCGAGCTCATGAGATCCCTGGATCTCTGCCACCTGTCCCTCTCGGATGGATGGCTTGAATCCTCTCGTGGCCTCACCACTCGTGACTTGCAGCATCCAACCTTTGGACTCCTACATCACGAGCCTCCGAGCTCATGAGATCCCCGGATCTCTGCCACCTGTCCCTCTCGGATGGACAGCTCACAGCCTCTCGCCACTTCACTACTTCACGACCTCACGTCTCGCAACTTTTAACACCCAATACTTGGGCGTTCACCCTGCGAGCTCCCGAGTTCGCGAGTTCCCTGGACCTCTGCCACCTTTCCTCCTCGGATGGATGGCTCAAATCCTTTCGTGACTCCGCTACTTCACGACTTCACTACTTCGCGACCTCGCATCTCGCAACTTTTAACACCCAATACTTGGGCGCTCACCCTGTGAGCTCCCGAGTTCGCGAGTTCCCTGGATCTCTGCCACCTGTCCTCCTCGGATGGACGGCTCGGATCCTTTCGCGACTCCTCTACTTCATGACTTCTCTACTTTGCAACCTTGCATCTTGCATCTTTTAACACCCAATACTTGAGCGTTCACCCTAAGATCTCCCGAGTTCGCGAGTTCCTTGGATCTCTGCCACTTGTCCTCCTCAGATGGACGGCTCTGATCCATTTTCCTCCTATTCACAAGGCTTAGCCCTCATCTATATCCCTAAAGATCTAATGACTGGTGGGATTCCTCGTTCAGATCTAACGATTCAGATCGGTCCCGATGCCACGCCCTTTTCTAATGCTCTTTGGACGTGGAAAAACCAACGGTTCGGATTTTCTCATGGAGCCTGGGAGTCTACGATTCAGATTTCCTCGCTACTCATGAAGATAGAGGAAAACGGGTTAAGGAAATTAATGCCCTCTCTCATTCCTTCAATTTAACGATCGTGAATGACAACAGGTTCCCCGACCGGATCTCATCCGTTGATCAATACCTAACCTTACGCTGCTACTTTGGGATTTCGAAGAGGATCATTCCTCTTCATACAGGGTTGCTAAGACTTGCACATCCAAGTCCTTTTTTTGGGTTCTTGGTAAGCCTTTCTAAGGAGGGAATCTCCGTAAAGAGGTCTATTTCGGTCCATTCCTGGATATAGATAAGGGAAACAATTTCTCGAGAACGGGCTGGATACCTGACTTAGTTCAACCTGGGCATGATTAGATTCATTTTCATCGACGTAAGTCATGCATGGCTTCCTCTATTACGAGCATATGTCCATTAGTTATTATCAAACACTGCACAAACATTCTTACATAGATATCATACATAATTTC
>ML781887.1:1168180-1183987 GCA_009831015.1 Picea engelmannii | reverse complement strand
GCCCTAACCTCATCATCAAAGTCCACTTTTACAGAACTTAGTTGATTAGTAACCGTATTAAATTCATTTAAATGATCTGCAACAAACCCACCTTTTGACATCTTCATATTAAATAATCTCTTCATTAGAAATACCTTATTGGATGCCGAGGTTTTTTCATACAATTTGGCCAATGCATCCATCACACCCTTCATTGTCTTTTCTTTCGAGATATTGAAAGCCACCAACGCTGCCAGGCTTAGCCGTATCGTTCCTAGGGCCTTTCTATCAAGAATCTCCCATTCTTCGTCCTTCATGGCCGCCGGCTTCTTTTCTACTCCGCTCAATGGTAGGAATAGATCCTTCTAATATAAATAATCTTCCATCTGCATCTTCCATAACTGGTAGTTTTGGTCGTTAAATTTCTCGACCCTAAACTTTCCATCTTCTGACATTTCTCCCACTCGAACCAGGAACCCTCTTTTCCTGCGAGTTACCTTAAGCTCTAATACCAGTTGTTAGAAAAATAGGACCGCGGAGCAATAAAATAAAACAATTGAGGAAACAAAACACAGAAGATACAATACAAGACAGACACGGATTTACTTGGTTCACCCAGTGTGGGCTACGTCCACCAGAGAAATTGCCAGGTCCTTTCTTTATTATTATCCAGCAAAATGAAGGGATACAACCTACAGCAAAACCCGTTGTAACTTCCTCTTCTTTCTCTCACAGTCTCCTCTCTCAGAATACAATACTCGCCAACCTACATAGCCACAATACATTTCCCTCATAAAAGAGGGTTTCCTTCTAGGGAAAAAAACCCTAACATAATCTCTATCGTTAGATCTGCGACCTTATAATGAACGGTTTAGATTTACAATGAAATTACAATATACTTTTACAAGGCAATTTTTTCTTTGGGGGGGCGCTTGCCCCCAGACCCCCCGGACCCGACAGAGGGGGTACCCCCCCTCTGCACTCCCCCGCGTGGAAGAGTGTACATACTTCTGGGGTGTAAATACTTCATGGGGTATAAACATGGCTGAAAGTAAAAGAGCTCTAAATCAGGAAGATAATCAGGCTCCACAACCAACAGTGGGTGCCTCAAGGGGGGACGCACAGAACAATCGAACCTCGACCTTCGACCCTTCACGGGTATCTCCCTACCTTATGGTGTTAGGAACACTTGACTTGGAGGATTTAAAGTTCCCTATTTGACAACTTTTATTGTTTGAAGATGTGAGAACCAGATAATGGGGAGTTATTTGGATGCCTATCCCCGAGATCCTACCTAGACTAAAAAAAATTCTTTTGGCACCTCCTATGGAGGAAAACTTAGTGAGTTTTTAGAAAAAAAATTAGATGTGGTTGTTTGAGAGATTGGGGGTGTGAACCAATCTCGTTGAAATTAAGTGGGAGTGGATAGTATCGTCAAGAAAAGGAGTGGGGTGTTTTGGAATCCCTTTGGAAGAAACTTATCTCAACCTCCACAATTTTCTAGATGAAGCTATGTGAGTGAGTAGTGACTTTGTGTGTGAACAAGTGAAAGTGTGCCAAAACTTTTAATGAGTTAGGTGTCACCTTGTTGCATGTGGACTTCGTGTGGTCCTTACAAGTCTTGATTACCTAATTTACTAAATGCCATTGGTACAACCTTGAGAAATTTTAAAGTCCCTAGAGAACTAGCATGTGGACATATGGGTCCTTACCAATCCTTTAACTCCCTAGTGTGATTTAATCTAAGAAATCTTCAACAACTATCCTAGATTGTGGACATGTGGGCATGTATGGGCCCGTTACAAAACCTTTAAACTTCCCTAGTGATTTAATCTAAGAAAGCAAATTCAAAACTATCATATCTTTGTATCATGTAGGCATGTATGGCCCCGTTACAATTTTAAGATGTGTTGAAAAGAAACTAAGAGGATTCTCGAGGGGGTTGTTGTCCTCTCCTAAAGATTTTGTCTCTAAGGGAGATGAAATTTTTCCTCAATTGTTTTTTCTAATTCTCAAGATCGTTTTATGGCACGAGAGAAGAGCATACTCAAAGATTGACGTTCAATTTCTGGTCCCAATGCAAGTAGTTATATTTGTGATATAGAATGATTCCAACTTATATTTAATCAAAGCAAGCCACCCATGTGGAAAAATGAAAGAAAACAGAAGGATAAATGTGGATTTTAACCCCCTAAGTCCCTATGTTTTGACTAACCCTTCATCTGGAGAGGGAATCTAAGTGTGGTGCATATTACAATCTACATAGAATCAAACTTAAGAAGGCTATGGGCTTTATGTTATCACTCTGTAAATTCCAAGAGGTTATCGTGTTGTAGAAGAAATTTACTAGAGGTAACTTTATCCAACCGCTTCAAAACTGGGATCTAGCCCTTCCAGTTTTAGAGAGGGGTCTCTCTGTAAAATTTAACTTTGTTTTAGATTTCATATATTAGGCTAGTTAAATAAATGAGACTGTATTGTTTGTTTTATAAAAGTGGCTGAAATATCGCTTATGCATCCATTGGGCTATGGGGTCTATTTTATAAAGTTTGATATCAACAAACAGATTTTCTAAGGTGTTTTCATAGGGAAGGATAATGCAAATGTTAGGTCCTTTAGAATTTAAATGATGGATAGCAGAAAAGATGAGATAATCAATTATAACCAAGAATCATTTAAGAATTTCTTAATCATAACATCAGAAGATAAACATTTAGATCTTTAAAATCCATAAACAAAGTATACAAAGATAAATTCTACAACTTCAACTTCTTTTAAACGATCAGATACAGAAAACATAAATGATTACGAAGATAGGAAAACCATTCAACTAAGAGAAGAAAACATCACCAACAGCTAACATGCAGGAATCCTTTGAAATGTCCTTTTATTACTGGTAGATCTCTGATAAAAATTATAGTGCTTATAGCTTGCTTGGGCGTAAAGATCATCCCTCAGTACTTTGAAATTTGAAGTATATATAGAAATGATTACAATCAATCTTGTCATTAATGATCAGGATGTGGCAAATTCTAATGCTAACTAACTAGAAAACAGAATACTAAATTGTAGGAAATGCTTATAATCTGTCGAATTAACCATGTTGATTTTGGGGGAAGTTGTTGGCAAGTCATCAACTTGACTTTGAATATTCTAGATGTTGACTTGTACGTCCACCTCATATTCTACTCAATAAATTCACACAACTCTTCCCATATTTGTTGATTTGGGATAGCGACTTTTAGCAACCTATGGTAGATTTCATCCATCTCGGTATATTTGGCAAAAGTCGGTATGGTGATAAAAATGTACTTGATTTCATGTTGGATATTGAGAACCAACTGGAGAGTTTCTAGGAATGCCTTTCCTGATATGCTTCCCTGTATCCCTGAGAATTTGGAGCTGTTCTTTTCTACCATGGAAATCTTTTGCTTGTAGTTAGGAAGTGTCATCAGCTTGTCATTTAGAACCAATAAACCAAGAAGACCTTTCTTCTGTAATGCCTCGATCTTGCTGAAGAATCTATGAACTCCGCTCTCCATGATTTGGGCTTTCTCCTCCAGTTGCAACATCAGTCCTCTTTTGGTCAGAACTCTCTTGACTTCGAGGATGGTCTATGTCCTATCCTCAATCTTCAAGTTTTCTAGCTCTTCTTTAGTTTTTGAATTGAGAAACCTGATTATTTCATTTGCTTCTGTGGGCATTTCTCCCAACTCTCCCTTAATCCTGTTGATGGCCTGCTTGCTCCTCAACACCATCTCATGTTGTTCAAACATGATATGCACCACAGGACAGATTTCATTTATGGATTTGGAGATATCCATCCAAATGGTCTCTTTGGCTTCTGCTAGTGTTTTTCCCACAACCGTCTACTTTTGCAGTTGTTGTATCTCTTGCTTCAGTTTTTCTGATGTGTGTCTCTTTGTATTGTAGCTAGCTTGGAAAGAAGATTTAAGCTCCTGGAGATTCTCTATCTCTTTTTCCAGCCTTTTGATTTTCGATTCTTGTAAGGTCATCTCTTCCATTGATCTTGCTAGCTCCACAGATTTTTCTAGAGCTATCAATGGGGTGGCTAATGGGAGTTTTTTTGTGGTAGTTGTTGAAGTTGTTACTATGCTAACTCCTATGAGGGGAACTTCACTCAGTGGGATGAATTCCATGGGTGTTTCTTGTTCCTTCTCCTTTACTAATCTTTCCAGCTCTGCTTCCATCTCTTTTATCTATGCATTTTGTTCCATGATCAAATTTAGCATCTCCTCCTTCTCACCTTCTGTCTCAACCATCTCTTTGGCTTGTGAGTCTTCTGTAGCAGATAGCTTTAGTTGTTTCCTCAAATATGTTATGTCATCATTCATTTTCTTGAGCATCTCCTCAGCTACTTTCACATTTCAAGGGTCATACCCAATTTTGAGCACCAATTCTTTTAAAGACTTAATCTTGTTATCCTTTGCAAAAGAAGATAATTTCTCCATCTTTAATTGGGTCTGAACATTGTTCAGAGAAACCTGTAATTTGGCAGTAGTAGTGGAAGCATTGACCAATGTTGAGAAAAATGTCTCTCCAGTCTGCCTATGCAGATCCATCTAGTCAGCTGGATGTATAGCCTTAGCATCAAATTCAAGTGTGGATCTTTTATAGTCAATGATTTCCTTTGGATGAGGTACTTGTGCCTGCAGAAAGGCCATGTACATTCTCCCCTTCTCTGTGTCGAAAGAAAAGAGAATCCTATGATGTGTTGTTGATGTTTTCTTCCAGAATTGAGCATAAGTGTTGCTAGCTAGCCTCTCATTTTTCTTCTTAATCATATCATATTTCTCAAAAATACTCAACTTTGTAGCTCCTTGAGTTGGTTGATTGATCAGTGAGGTGTCAGTCTATCTCTTAGATGAAGGAGTAGACATGATTTGCTGGTTGCTGGAGAAAAGAGATGACTTCTCTCCTTCAACCACTGTGGTATACTGGGTCTCTTCCTCTCTAGACTTGCCAGTTGTTTGATTGATCTTGGGATTTTTTGTGTAAACCTGGAACTCTTCCAATGAAACTTCAATGATTGAAGGTGAGGCATCATTCCTGAGTCTTTTCTCCTTGGGTACCTATGGTGTAGTGGTTTGTGAGATGACAGTTGGAGGAGGCTACGGTTCTATGTCTTCGAGAGTGTTGGCTTCCCACTCTGTTTGATTCACAAATTTCTCAATCTCTGGTTTGAGTGCATGAGCATATGGGGAACTTTTGTTCTTCGATCTCATCTCTGCAATAATCCCACATGGATCATAGTGCCAAAGGAAATTTGTGCCAAACTGCATCTCCTTTAGTAGCTTGTCTACCTCTTCCCCGATGACTTGACTATTGCAGATAAAGGATCCTATATGACCTTTAATTCTCAACTGTTGTTTCTTCTTCAAAGCTACAAAATGTATGTCGTCTGAATTTATCATTTTCCTGATGTATTCCAAGGAAAATATCCAAACAGAAACATATCTAGGAAGTTTATAAGGAACCAACTCACATCCATAAATTCTAATTTCCATGTGATTACGATAACAATACCAGTCTCCAGTCTTGGCGAGCTCCGAGAGGTGTAAAATTCTTTGGATATCCTCATTTATCCTCAGCTCTTGTCTACTGCTGAGCATGCTTACCACTGGGTGGTAAAACTGCTCAATAAATTGCTTGAAATTAAACTTTGTGGAGTTTTTTCTCAGCAGCGAAGTCCAAGAAGTGACAGGTTGTCATTGTTGCCCTGGTCTATTTTCTGCATGGGGAAAGGGAACTTGTCTACTTGAAAGAATACAAACATGTAAGCTAGTATTGAAGAATACCAGAACATGCCCTCTGTGGGAAATTTGAAAAGCTGCTCATACATGTTCTCGGCCAGGAAACTGTTGTAGTCAAATTGGGTGGTGGTTTTTTCTTCGGCAAAGAAAATATATAGGAAACCCAAGATGGGCTCGTACACCCATTTGTCTGAGAAATAACAGGGCAGACAACATAATGATGAAATGATTTGGTTACCTTTTTCTGAAAACATGGAGGAATGGTAAGGGGGATTTTTCTTGGGGAATTGGGCATCCTATGGGAGAAAAAACTCAAAAATCTACACTCTCTGGGGAAAAGACAGATTGTGGTACATTTACGTTAGAAATTCAATGGTGAAAGGAGAGGGGGATTCGTCTCTAGATATTTGCATCATTTGTTCAATGGCCTCGGGTGTGATAGTGAAAAGGTTTTCTCCAGATGATGAAACAATGGCTCTCTGATCGGGGAGGTAATGTGCCTGGCACTTGAGGGCGAACTCAAGAAAATGGTGGATTTGGGGAAACAGATACAGGGGGAGATTGGACTCCCAGATCCCAATCTCATCACCTTGATCCAGGAAAGTGTCCCTAAACCATGAATGCAATTTGGCAAAGTCAAATTCACACTTGGTCTCTGATATCAGGTAGTCTTTGTCAGCTAGAAGGATGCGGTCGAGACCGACAGGAGGCGGGAGGAATGGATTTTCCTCAACCTCTGATTTCTTAGATTTTGGTGCCATCAATTTCCACTGGTACTTGTCAATTGAAACAAAAAATGTTAGTAGGTGATTGGATTTATCTCGATTACTGGATGAAAATGGCGGTGGAAAAAGAAATTCTGGTATGCAGGAAAAGTGAATAATGTGATAATGGCAAATATGGGATTAAAATTGGGTGAACGGGTATCTGTTGGAAGCGGGGGGCAAGTGAGCAAGCTAACGGATATGTTAGCCAGTATTAAATGGCCAACAGATCAATTGAGATATAAGGTGGAAAGTAAAGGACGGGTGACGGGTGTGCTAGGATGATGTGGAGGGTGGTGACTGGAGGATAGGAGAATGGGATATGACATGTGACAGGTGAATGGAGGGGAAAAAAACCAGCAGAGTAATGAGACGAGACTTATAAGAGGAGGTAGTGGAGCATGACACCATGAGACGGTGGGATAGTGGAGAATGATGTCATGGCGTCGCAGTGGTAAAGCAATGTCGGTATGGCAGTATGTCAGAGGGGGGGTAAGCAGTAAATGGTTTAGAACAGAGGAGGTCTGACGTAGTGGATTTGCACCACGTTAGGATGGGGCCCGCCGAGAAAAACCGCCCATATTGGACCCCCCCCCACCATTAAAGATAGAACAGTCGGGGGGGTCCAAAATTTCTTTTCCGTTGTAGATCTAAGCGACAGTAGATCAACTGTAGATCTGTGTGCACTTTTTAATCTCCATGTCGGACCCCCCCCCCCACCATTAAATATAGAACGGTTGGGGGTTCCAGAATTCCTTGTCAGTCATAGCTCTAGGAGCCACTAGATCATCCATAGATTTATGCGCACTTTTTAATCTCCGGGCATGAATCAAAATGCGTAGATAAAACTTAGGATAGTGCTCTTTTGTGGGTTTTTTGCGCTACTTCCCTTGCAATTTGTCACCATGGGGTTAGGAAAAAAAATTCAAACATCAAAATAATGACTTTTCATCAACCATCATACATGTTTTATTGAAGGAAAAGCTGGCTAGCCTATGTCTTATCCTACCTACCTACACATTTAGCCTAGATTAGACTGTTGGGCTATGAAATTACTCTACCCTAGGGCTATTTGATCAAGATTAAACAGTTTGATCAAATTTATTCACTACCTAACCTATCTACTTGGCTAAGATTAAACATTTTAGCCAAGTCTTATTCACTAAACCTATCAACATAAATTCAAAGAGACTTAACCATGATTAAACTGTATGGATCAAGTCATTGTTATTGCATGGGTATTTTATCCATTTTCTTTTATGCCCTCTTTTATTCTTTTTCTTTCTTTTCTTTTCTTTTTCTTTCTTTTCCTTTCTTTTCTTTTTGAAAATAATTTGCAAAAATAAAATATTATTTCCAACCAAACTACATCAAGAGTAAAAAAATTCCAGTCACTAGTTGATCCTATGAAATATAAGGTTATAACAGTGGCTCCACCTGGGGATGGTGCTCTCCTTGCGAGGTGCCAAGAACGTGTTTCCTGATGTTTGTAAAAAATTTCTCCATTGCCTATTCTGCTATTTTCTTTGTTTTTTATTTTGAGAATTTTTGGTGGCACTGGTCAGTGTCTTAGGGCCTTCTTTGCTGGCTTCAACCATCTGATAAATATCACCCACACACAACCTGAACGTAAAAAAAAAATGGTATGTACAGTGGAAAAATATTTGTGATATCTTTATTTGAGTGGAAAATAATGCTTCAGCATCCTGCCATTCACAGGTCCACCTGGCAGGTCTATTCCATCACTGTTTTTGAGCAAAAATGTGTTATTTCCTATGAATGTCTGAATGGTGTAAGGTCATTTCCACAAGCTATCAAATTTTCCATACTTACCCTTATCCTCATTTCTAGAATCCCATTTCAGAACCAAGTTGCCTAACTCAAAATCATCTTCTTTAGTCCTTTTGTCAAAAATCTTTTTGATGTTCTTCTAGATGACTTGAGTTTTGTTGTATGCCTCTTCTCTGGACTGTGTTAAATGAATCATTTGATTTATCCTCATTTGGACATCATTTGTCTCTACTTGCGCTTCCTGCAATAGTTTCATGATAGGGACTCCTAAGGAAAGGGGAAAAATTGCTTCAGTACCATACACCAATTGGTATGGAGACATGACAATTGATCATTTGGTGCTTATTATGCCAACCCAAAGTGAAAAAACCAACTTATTATGCCATGATTTCTTATTCTCTTGTAATGTTTTCCTGAGTATGTTCACCATAATTTTATTTGAGGACTCAGCTAGCCCATTTCCTTGAGGATAATAAGTTATTGAGTGTCCCAAAGTAATGTGGTATTGGCTACAAAATTATATGAGTCTTTTAGATCTGAAGGTCGTTTCATTGTCAGCTATAATTTTTCTGGGGCATCCAAAATGAGACAAGATATTAGTTTCTAAAACTTTAATGATAACAGAGTCAATAGCTTGTGTGCATGGCACAGCCTCGATCCACTTCGTGAAGTAGTCTGTGGCTGTGAGGATCCATTTTTGTTGGCCTGAGGAAGATGGATGTATTTCTCTAATAAATTCTAAACCCCATTGTTGGAAAGGGGCTTAAACTGAGATAGGTTTCATGGGGAGAGGCAGCAGCTTCCTTTTACCTTCGAAAACCTGGCATTTATGACAAGAAGTAACTTTTTGATGAACATCAGCAAACAATGTAGGCCAGTAGAAACGATCTCTTAGAATCTTTTTAGTTGTGGTCTTCCAACTCAGATGTCCACCACAGTCTCATGCATGGAAATCCTGCAGAACCCTGTCAGCTTCGTCTTTTAATAGGAAATTAAGCAAGATACCACCAAGATCTTTCCAATAAAGATTACCTTCTAGAATACAAAATTTCAATGCTTTCAGATTAATAAATTTGGCTTTGGTCTTAGTCAAACAAGGAGGAGCTTGTAAGTTATGAAGTACAAAAATGAGGTCTGCGTACCAAGGAGAGTTTAAGAATACCTCTTTTACATTTGGAGTCGCCTGCTCTTCCTGCTCGTCAACTGCAGCCAAAAATTTAATATCTAGAGCATGAAAATTAGATTCAGCCATTAGTTTGGCCAAACTATGTCCTTTGATCAGTTTAGTAGGTTTTATTTCAATGTCATATTCCAGAATAACCGCAATCCATTTTCCTCTCCTACCATCTAGATTATCCTGAGTCGGGATATCCTTTACCACTGCATTTGGAACGTATGCAATTGTGTGAGAATGAAGAATATAGACTCTGAAATCCTTTATGGCTTTTACCAGGGCAAAAGCTTGTTTCTCCATTATGTTGTAGTTCAACACAGTGTCTCTCAAAGCTTTGCTGAAAAATGCTATGGGTTGTTCATACCCTTCATTGTTTTTCTGCAATAGTATTGCTATGATGGCGTGTTCAGAAGCGAAGGAGAAAAGGTAAAAGTCTTTGGTGTAGTATGGACTGATCAAAACTGGAGATCATGTGAGTGCATTCTTCACCTAGTCAAATGACTATTTGGAATCGGTGTTCCATCTTATCTTGTTGTTTTTTTTCAACATATTTGTGATGTTCCTAAGAAGTTCGACTAAGTTGGGTATGAACCTTCTCAGAAATTTTATTTTTCCAATGAATGATTGTAGCTCTTTGATGTTTCTAGGGTGTTCCACTTTCTAGATGGCTTCTATTCTGTTGGGGTCTATTTTAATTCCATCTTTAGAGATTATGTGTCCCAACAACTTGCCTTCCTCTAAACCGAAAAGGCATTTCTTTGGATTCAATGAAATCCCAAATTTCCTGCACTTCTCAAACATGCGTCTGAGATGTTGCAAGTGTTCCTCATCAGATTTGGAGTAGACAGTCATGTCATCCAGATATATGACTATAAATCTCCCAAGTTCATCCACAAAAGCAATATCCATTGCTCTTTGGAAAGTGGCACCAGCGTTCATCAAACCAAAGGGCATCTTCACGTACATGAAGGTTCCCCATTGTTGAAATAATGTAACTACAAAGTGTATTCTTATTATTATTTGATATATTATTCATTGGATCAATCCCCATTGTGGATTGATCATGTCAGCTATTGTAAAAAGACCAAATCCCCTTTGTGGATTGGTCATAATGAAATTGTAATAGGTAGAAAGAGAAGTCGGCCCCAAAATATATCAAAGAGGCCCTAGAATATAATAAAGGTGGTTATAACCACCCAGGAGAAGAAGTCGGCCCTGCTAGTGAAACGACACTCCCACATGTGCCAGTCTTGTATAAATAAAGAGGCTAGCACCTCACTTAGACACACACTCACTTATTCATTGAGAGACAAGTTTCAGAGCTGCAATTGGAGAAGAGAGAGAGAGAGAGGAGCATCTTTGGGAGAGGAAATTTTGTACTTTTTTGAGTTATCTCTTGACATTGTATTGGCTATCTATAATGAGGAAGTTTTGTTGGGTTTTCTTCCCCTAGAGGGTTTCCTAGGATAAATGTTGTGTCTCTTGTGATTGTGTATTTCTGAATGATCTTGTCTTATGTCATTGTTATCTATTGAAATGCAAAGAACTATAATAATGGCTTAAACATTAACATGGTATCAGAGCCAAGCTGAAGAGAGCATCTTTCACAAGAGAAAAGTGAAAAATGTCACTGTTGTCGTACATGCAAATTAGGGTTTTTTGTTGGTGAGGTATTTTAGCCCTAAAACCATCTAGAAAAGTGTGCCCTCCCTCAAGGATCATTTTTTCACATTCATCACACCTTTTCAGTAGTTGGATCTCCCAAAAAGTGAAACCCTAGTTTCACAAGGTACCAAAAAACCAGAAAACCAAAGTACCAGAAGTACCAGAAAACCAGAAGCACCAGTCCAGAAATCCGCGGATCAATTTTGAGGGGGTAAAAGTTGGATTTTCGTAAATCTTACTGCACCAGCTTACTCACCTTAGCTCAACGCATCTATCCCCTGGATCAGAATTTCAAATTTTGAAGTTTGAAAAATTAGGGTTTCCTCATAAAACCCTAAGTTGCAGTTGCAGTTGCAGTCTCAGAACCAGTTGTAGTATTAGTTGCAATTGCAGCTGTAGTACCAGTTGCAAACACCCTTGAAGTTTTTAAAAGTTGGTAATGATTACCGCTGCTACCAGATGGTTCCACTACCTACAAATTCCATCATAGGTATGTACTCACATATGTTTAAATGGTTAAACTTTAAAGAGTATTTGCAGGAGAAGGTATCTCTTGCCATAGATCCAGAAGGATCTCAAGATCCAACACAATCATAGGAATGATGCAACCCAGGTGTGATTATTCTATTATGCATTATTTGTTATGACATTATCTTGATCAATGTTACATGTTGAAGCCATGATCAAGGTATTAAATGGATTAAAAGTTGAGATCATAGAACTTATCCTCTAACCCAACCTTCTGTCAAGATAGTGTATTGTCTTAGTACAGAAGACAGGTTGAAGACAACACTTGCCATATTGAGTGAAGGAGACTCAGAAGAAAAGCAAGCACTCATTCCTGAGGACAAGGATCCAGGTTTGATTAATCAAGTTAATAAGATTCAAAGGTACACATGACCAGTTGATGACTATAGTTGAGATAGCAGTCTTCGTAAAGTATCATACTTGATAGCATGTGAGCATATAGAAGTAAATGCTTAACGTAATCATTTGTCTAACACCTCTTCTAGGAAGAATCTCGTGTGTTAGTGACAGGTTTCCATGGAGGAATGTTTGATCACAACACTATGAGAGTGTTGACCTCATTTTTGTATTGTATTCCTTACCTTTAATATTTGCTTTAGACAAGTTACAAGTAATAGCCCTAAAGGAGCTACTATGATGATTGTTCATGCTATTGCTTTATATTATCAAAAGGATATTACTCTTTCTTGTTGTTTTTTTGACCTTGCTCTAGGTCACAGGTAATAACCCTGAGGAAGCTATAGTGAAGACAAGAAATTCATAATATCAAGAAATTCAGAAAATTCAAGGAATTCAAAGCCTTGATAGAGAATCTTTCTGAAAGAAAGATCAAGATACTCATGTCAGATAATGGAGGACAATACACCTCAAAAGAGGTCATGAACTTCTGTAAAGATGTTGGGATCAAGAGGGAACTCACTACTCCCTATAATCCTCAACAAAATGGTGTGGTTGAAAGAAAGAACAGAACGATAATGGAAACCGTGAAGACCATGATCCATGATCAAGATATTCCTATGTGCTTATGGGTAGAAGAAGCAATGAAAGCCATATATGTGCAAAGACGATTGTCCCATAGTGCACTTGGGTTCAATACCCCAGAAGAGATGTTCACCAGAAAGAAGCCAGAGGTAAGCCATCTCAAAATATTTGGCTGCCCAGTATTTATACATATACCGAAAGAGAAAAGAAACAAGTTGGAACCCTTAGGAAAGAAGGGAATATTTGTGGGATACTGTGAGGTCTCCAAGGCCTTCAGGATCTATATACCAGGTCGCCGCCACATTGAGATCAGCAGGGATGTGACCTTTGATGAAGATTCAGCGCTCAAGAAATCCAGAAAATGCCATCTTGAAGAGGTATATGAAGAGGAAATCGTAATCCCCAGAGTTGCAGAATCAGTGAGGGAGGTTCCCAGAGATGTTGAACCAGTGAGGGAAGTCGTAACTTCCCCTGATGAGGAAATTCTAGAAGATCATGATGTAGCAGAGTTTCAAGAACCTCCTCAGATGACGATCCTCCATAAAAGAAATCCATCTTGGGCTCGAGAGCTTATTCAAGATGGAGAGAAGTATGGTGTTCCCGAAGGAACCACAAGACATGTGAAGAGACCTAATCCATTCTCCATTTATATGGCTTTGATGTGTGATCTCCTAGAAAAGAATCCTACCTACTTTGAAGAATCCATTCAGAAGAAAGAATGGGAAGATTCCATGAGAGAAGAATACCAATCCATAATAAATAATGATGTATGGGAAATAGTTCCCAGACCAAATAGCAAGGATGTGGTATCATCTAGATGGCTCTTTAAAATAAAACATGTTGTTGATGGAAGTATTGAGAAATATAAAGCAATATTTGTAGCTCGTGGATTTTATCAAAAAGAAGGCATGGACTATGAAGAGACATTCACTCTTGTATCCAGATACACTTCAATCAGAACCATCATAGCCCTTGCAGCTAAGATGAAGTGGAAGTTACACCAAATGGGCGTAAAGATAGTTTTCCTAAATGGTGTTATCGAAGAGGAAGTGTATATAGAGAAACCTCAAGGATTTGAAGTTGAAGACAGGAAGTCTCATGTATGTAAATTGAAGAAAACCTTATACGGATTGAAGCAAGCCCCTAGAGCTTGGTATGGCTGAATAGACAGCTTTCTGACAAGCTTGGTCTTTACCAAGAGTAAAGCAGATTCCAACCTCTACTTCAAGGTTATGAATGATGAGCCAATGATACTATTGTTATCTGTGGATAAATTATTCTTAACTGGAGAAGAAAAGCTCATCATCGAATGTAAGAAGAGACTCGCTTTAGAATTTGAGATGAAATACCTTGGCCTAATGCACTATTTCTTAGGTCTTGAGGTATGGCAGAGTCTAGAGAGGATCTTCCTTAACCAAGGGAAGTATACAGTCGAAATATTGAAGAGATTTGACATGTTGGAGTGCAAGCCCATGAATACACCCATGGAAATGAAGTTGAAGTTGTTGGTCAATACTTCATCAGAATTGATTGATGACACATTGTATAGACAGATTATTGGATCGTTAATGTACCTGATGAACACCAGACCAAACATTTGTTTTGTCATGAACACCTTGAGTCAGCTTTTGGTAGAACCCAAACATGTTCACCTTGTGGATGAAAAACATGTGATGAGGTACCTTAAGGGTACATTAGATTGTGGTCCCAATTATGATGGAGATCATGATTTCACATTGAGTGGGTACACTGATTCAGATTGGGAAGGAAGTGTTTCTGACAGAAAAATCACTTCAGGATGTTGTTTCAGTCTGGGATCATCCATGATCTCATGGCAGAGTAGGAAGCAATCTAGCATTGCTCTCAGCATAGTGGAATCAGAATACATTGTTGCATGTTTTGCCAGCTGCGAAACTATATGGATTCGAAAGTTGTTGACCGACCTATTTGACCTAGAGATGGAAGAAACCACGATCCTGTATGACAACCAGAGATGCATAAAGATGACAGAGAATCTTGTATTCCAAGAAAGGTCGAAGCACATAGAGATTCGTTATCATTACATCCGTGACATGGTGTAGAGAGGAGCCTTAAAGCTCCAGTACGCTAGCATGGATGAATAGGTTGTTGATGTGTTGACCAAGCCTCTATCTCATGTAAAGTTTGAGCACTTTCAAGATAAGCTTGGTATAGTCTGAAAGGACCTTCCTCAAAAGGGGCAGTAGTTGTTGTGATGAGACATCTCTTGCTTCCAACTTCAGTGTTGTGGCGTAAAGCAAGAAGATGTGATGAGACTAGTACTATGCTTCTGGATTGACAGTTGTGACATAAAGCCAGTCTAGTATCTTGCTTCCAACCTGATGGTTGTGACGTAAAGCAAGACGATGTGATGAGACTAGTACTGTGATTCCAGCTTGAGAAGTTGTGACGTAAATCCAATATAGTATCTTGCTTCCATCTTGAGTTTTGTGACATAAAGCAAGACATTGATATGAGACTAGTATTGTGCTTCCAGCTTGATAGTTGTGACGAAAATCCAGTCTAGTATCTTGCTTCCAGCTTGAGTGCTATGACGTAAAGCAAGACATTGAGATGAGACTAGTACTATGCTTCTAGCTTGATAGTTGTGATGTAAATCCAATCTAGTATCTTGCTTCTAGCTTGAGTGTTGTGACGTAAAACAAGACGTTGAGATGAGACTAGTACTGTTCTTCCATCTTGAGAAGCTATGACGTAAATCCAGTCTAATATATTTCTTCTAGCTTGAGTGTTGTGACGTAAAGCAAGACATTGAGATGAGACTAGTATTGTGCTTCCATCTTGAGTGTTGTGACGTAAAGAAAGACATTGAGATGAGACTAGTACTGTGCTTCTGGCTTGAGAAGCTATGATGTAAAGCCGGTCTATTATCTTGCTTCTAGCTTGATTGTTGTGACGTAAAGCAAGACGAGTACTGAGATTCCAACTTAACAGTTGTGATGTAAATCCAGTCCTGTATTATGATGAGCTGTTAAGAACCAAACATCAATATAGCATAGAAAAACCTCAGGAAAAGTACTCAACGCCTTGAAAAAGAGATAATTTCAGATAATAAGCCTCTTAGAGGGGGCAACCTCCTTTTACCCCACTTAAATGTTCAAGTACAAGATGA
>ML781887.1:1140262-1165685 GCA_009831015.1 Picea engelmannii | reverse complement strand
GGGCAACCTCCTTTTACCCCACTTAAATGTTCAAGTACAAGATGATTCAAAATGAAAATGTCTCCTTGGTATATATAGGAGACTAGGAGGTATAATTACAACTAATGTCCTAAATCCAACATAAATAAAATAACATTACTAATCTAATATGCCCCAATTAAGGGGTAATGGGCCAATATTAGGGCTTAACATGAGCTAGCCTCGTGTTGTGATGATGATGATGTATTAGTTTTATACTAATACATATTGATGTAGATGATGGTTGCATTCCTTTGAGAATGACGATGTTGTCGATGAAGAAAACTTTCGATGATTTATAGATACGCCAGTCAGTGTTCCAAGATGATATTGATGATGTTGTCCTCCTGATGTTGTTGATGATAAAGGCCTCTCTCTCATCCGATGCTGCTATAGAATACCCTTCTTGTTAAGGGGGATTGTTGAAATAATGTAACTACAAAGTGCATTCTTATTATTATTTGATATATTATTCATTGGATTAATCCCCATTGTGGATTGATCATGTCGGCTAATGTAAAAGGACCAAATCCCCTTTTGTGGATTGGTCATAATGAAATGGCAGAAAGAGAAGTCGGCCCCAGAATATATCAAATAGGCCCCGGAATATAATAAAGGTGGTTATAACCACCCAGGAGAAGAAGTTGGCCCTGCCAGTGAAAGGACACTCCCACACATTCCAGTCTTGTATAAATAAAGAAGCTAGTGCCTCACTTAGACACACACTCACTTGTTCATTGAGAGACAAGTTTTGGAGCTACAGTTGGAGAAGAGAGAGAGAGAGAGAGGTGTATCTTTGGGAGAGGACATTTTGTACTTATTTGAGTTATCTCTTGGCATTGTATTGGCTATCTATAATAAGGAAGCTTTGTTGGGTTTTCTTCCCCTAGAGGGTTTCCCAAGATCAATGTTGTGTCTCTTGTGATTATGTATTTCTCAGTGATCTTGTCTTATGTTGTTGTTATCTATTGAAATGCAAAGAACTATAATAATGACTTTAACATTAACACCCATTGTGTAGTGAATGATGTTTTCTCTTGAAATTTTAGGTCGACAAGGACTTGGTTGTAGCACGAGAAACCATCTAGTAAGGAGATCATATTGGCCCCAACTACCTTTTGTAAAATGTGGTCCATTTTGGGCAAAGGGTAATTGTCTTTGAGGGATACTTTGTTCAGATTTATGAAATCTATGCAAAGTCTGATCTCATTAGTTTTCTTCCTGGTAGGAACTAGGTTAGAAACCCATTTAGAAAATCTCAAGGGGACTATAATTTTTTCATCATACATCTTTTTTATTTCTTTCTCTATCAGGGGAAGCAACTTGGGATTTATTCTCCTAAGTTTCTGCCTGAAAGGTTTGTGTTCTTCTTTTATCGGGATTCGATGTTGTATGATGCTTGTGTCATAAGATTTTAAATCCTCATAACCCCAAGCGAAAACATCTACATATTCCTTAAATAGTTCAATGTATTTGCATTTTTGCTCGGGGGGTAGGGATTTGGAAAGTTTTATCATCTTGGGTTTTTCTTCTGTTCCTATGTTGCACTCTTCGACCTCTTTACCACTAGCTTCAATTTTTAGTTTTTTGGCTACATCGTTAAAATCAAACAAGTCTTCTAGCGGAACTAAACCTCTAGGAAACACATTATTTTTCAACCATAGAATGTCAGAATCTATCTCATTTTCATTCAATTCATCTGCATCTACTTTATTTATACTACCTGTTTCAGAAAAAGATTTATTTACATCATCATCATTATTCTCTAAATCTATATTTGTACATTCAAACTCATTCTTACACTGTAGGAAGTGTTCAATTTGATCGTCATTCCCGAATACCTGCCAGTATCTGATGTTGTCCAGAACAGTTGGTATGCACTTCACTTCCACTATGTATTTGCGAGTGGGACAGAAGGGTATTTTGTAGGTAGTTGCTGATGTAGCCAACTCGTATACTAATATGTTTTGTCCCCTGGGCATTACCTGCAAATCGATTTCAGTAAAACATTGAAGAGAATCCAAAGAAGCATTTCTATAAGATCTAAGTCTGGGATGTTTAGTTGCATACTCACCTTTAATTTGCTTGATCATTAGTTCAAAATTACCCCTTACCATGATCTGTTTGGCACCAACTTTCTTCAGTAGTTTCAGGTCGAGCATCAGAGCTTCGTACTCAGCTATGTTGTTAGTGCATTGGAAATTGAGTTTGTAAGAATGACTCTCTGAATACCTTGATCTGTGATTATGCAACCAAACTCCAGCTCTAGCTCCCTCCTTTCTCACGGCTCCATCAAAATCCATGCTCCAAAAGTTTGTCGACAGTTCCTCACTTTCCACAATTTCAGTATTTCTTACCTCCATAATTGTTTTATCTTCTTTAGAATCAGGCGCATCATCTTCGAGCTGAGCGATTTGTTCTTCCAAGTCACCATCATTGTACAGAATGAAAGAATCCATATCAAAATGTGCAGAATATAGTGGGTAATTGTGTGGCTTTTCCTGATTGTTGACTATATATTTCATCAATGTTTCTTTGTGCAGTCTTCTCTATTGTCCAAACACCGTGATGGTGGCATAGGACATGTTTAGTTGCAGGGTTCCTTTCAGCTTAGTTCCCCTGGATCTTGACAGTAACATATCGTATTTTGGGGGAATATCTGCAACTACGATATCCATCACCATACTCTTTGCTGGGATTTGAGCTAGGGTGATGCATAAGTCCTTAATTAGCCCTATACATTTGACCTTGCTAGAATCAAAAGAGTGTAAATCTTTGTATGGTCTGGTGACCTCAAGTCCCAATTTTTCCATCACATCTTTGGGCATCAGGTTGTTAGAGGTTCCCGATTCCAGCATAGCATTATGTAAGATCAAATCGTGGATATGCAGGCTGATGTAAAAAGGGGCAATGGAACCGTTATCAGTTTGACCATCAACTTCAAAGCCGAAAAGGAGCTCAGGTTGATCATCAACAATATTTATCATGTCCAATTGATTTGCTGACCCAACATTCAAAGATTTTGTACCTATCTCTGGCTCAATGCTCAAAGCTTTAATTACTTGCGACCTGTAAGCGTTCTTGCTCATCAGCTCGGACAGGGGAATGGGAATCTTCAATTTAGCTAGTTCCACCTCAACACTGAAAGTAGTGGAAGCTTTGCTTGAGCTCTATACTTCGGGTCTATCCATCAGAGTCCTATGGGAAGAAAAACTTGGTTGACTAGTTGAAAAAACCTCAATCTGATTTGATCTTTGTAAAATTTTGGGGTTTCTTTTTGCAAGCGGTTCGGTATTATTTATCTCAAGGAATTTATTGGGAGAAGTTTTCGAGGTTTTCTTGATCTCGACTGTCTTCTTCGTTTCGGTGGCCTTCTTTTTTTTAGCATCCTTCTTTGGAGGGTTGTCATTTTCCCTCTTACTTCTCAGGTTATACTGCCTGTGTACTTTCATTATAGCATTTTCAAAGGCATGTTGTTTTGTCTCCTCTGCTTCCTCCTTTACCTCTGTTTGTGAAAGGAGGATGAGCTCGTGCTCTTCCTGAGTAAGAAAAATGGATTCATCATCGTGAACGCCCATGAGGTTTATATGAGTATCATCCAATTATTTGATTATCTCCTCACCTTCATCAGCATAATTTTCCTAGAGGGGTGGTATAATCTATTGATCGATCCCCCTCTGTTCTCTTTGATCCCTCGAATCTCTCTCCCTGATCTAAGGAAGATTTCTTCTGAAGTTCGAATTCTGAATCGGAGGAGCGGCTTGGTTTTCCCTGGGTGGATTTTTGTCAGTTATAGTAAGCCTCTCCATCATTCTCTCCATAGCTCTGGCTAGAGAATCTAGTTTGGTGTCTGAAGAGGAAGTGGAAGGTTCTTCCTTAATCGTGACCCTCCTTTCTGTTCTCTACCTGGCTCTTCTGGCTAAAAGATTTTCTTCCACACTAACAACACTTTTCTACATGTCTTCTAGAGTAGCAGAGTTTCTTTCCCTTAGTTGATATGACATGTCAGCGTCGAATCCATCGAGGAATTTTATTAATGCCAATCCTTGAGGTGGTTTGATATCAGCTAGAATTGCATTATATAGATTGTTGAAACGAGTGCAGTAATCATGCACTATCTCTCCTTGGTTCCTTCTAATATTCTCATATTCTGACAAGATCTGGAGAGGATTTTTCTTTACCTCCCACAAGGAAACTTCGATGAAAAGAAGCAATGTCAGTTATGGAAGCATCACATAAGGTTTTGAACCACTTTTTGACTTCTCCAGTCAGACTCTGTGAAAATAGTCTCATCTGCACATCAGCTTCATCTACTTCCTGTAAATCAAAATAATCATTCATTTTGTCAACATGTTGTTGTGCATTCAGAGGACCGGTACTATCAAACTGAGGGAGTTTGGTTTGATAATCCTGAGGCATGGAATGTAAAGGAGAAACCAACACCAATGGAGCATATGTTGCTTCCATGATTGGTGAAGGAGGCTGAACAACAACCTATGTGATTGGAGGAGAGGTGACTAAAGTTGTGGAAGATGAAGGGTTGGGAGGAGCTAAATGAACTGGTTTAGGTTTAACAGAAGTTGCAGCAATAGTCAAGGTGGAAAGTTCGAATGACTGTTGAAAGTGAGCTTTGTCTAAGGCTTGATCAATATTCGCAACTAGGTCTTCTAGCTTGTCAAATTCTTGAAGAAATCGTTAATCAACGCCATCTCTAGGAGAAAGTATTCCAGGGGTCCTGAGTTGTAGGATGGTTTGATCTAAAACTATTTCACTTACAAAGTAATTGGATTTTATTCTAAAAAGGCTTTGTTCGAAAGATATGTCAAACTCGAGATCCTGAAGGGCAACCAGCTTCTCAGGGAGAGAAGGGGACCTAAGAAGAGGATTGTGATTCCTGGAACCCTCTGTGGTGTTTTTCTTTCTGAGTAATTTTTTTGGGTTGTATATTGTTGTTGTAGGTTCTAGATCTGGATGAGATCTAGTGAAAACTCTTTTGGGAGCAAGACTTTCAATTTTTATTTTTATTTTATAATTTTTTATTTTTTTTAACTGGATATATACAAACTTTAATCAACCTTTGAACATTATCTCCTTATGAATTTCGATCTTGTGAATATTTCAGAAATAAAGTCTTCTTTGTCTAGGGAAAAGAAATCATGGGATGGAAAGTTTTTTCAGTACGCCAGTATGGTCACCACTATGTTATCGCTTTGTAAATTCCTAGAGTTTGTCGTGTTGTAGAAGAAATTTACTAGAGGTAACTTTATCCAATCGCTTCGAAACTGGGATCTAGCCCTTCCAGTTTCAGAGAGGGATCTCTCTGTAAAATTTAACTTTGTTTTAGATTTCAGATATTAGGCTAGTTAAATAAATGAGACGGTATTGTTTGTTTTATAAAAGTGGCTGAAATATCACGTAGGCATCCATTGGGCTATGGGGTCTATTTTATAAAGTTCGATATCAACAAACAGATTTTATAAGGTGTTTTCACAGGGCAAGATAATGAAATTGTTAGATCCTTTAGAATTTAAATGATGGATAGCAGAAAAGATGAGATAATCAATTATAACCAAGAAGCATTTAAGAATTTCTTAATCATAACATCAAAAGATAAACATTTAGATCTTTAAAAGTCAGAAACAGAGTATACAAAGATAAATTCTGCAACTTCAACTTCCTTTAAACGATCAGATATAGAAAACATAAATGATTATGAAGATAGGAAAACCATTCAACTAAGAGAAGAAAACATCACCAAAAACTAACATGCAGGAATCCTATGAAATGTCCTTTTATTACTGGTAGATCTCTGATAAAAATTACAGTGCTTACAGCTTGCTTAGGCGTAAAGATCAACCCTCAATACTTCGAAATTTGAAGTATATATAGAAAAGATTACAATCAATACTGTCATTAATGATCAGGATGTGACAAAATCTAATGCTAACTAAATGGATAACAGAATACTAAATTGTAGGAACTGCTTATGATCTGTCGAATTCTCCATGTTGATTTTGGGGGAGGTTGTTGTCGAGTCATCAAATTGACTTTGATTGTTCTGGATGCTAACTTGTATGTCCACCTCATCTTCTAATCGATCATTTAGAACAACTCTTCCCACTTTTGTTGATTTTGGAGAGTGACTTTTAGCAACCTGCGGTAGATTTCATCCATCTCGGTACATTTGGAAAAAGTCGGTCTGGTGATAAAAATGTACTTGATTTCATGTTGGATATTGAGATCCAACTGGAGAGTTTCTAGGAATGCATTTCCTGTTATGCTTCCCTGTATCCCTAAGAATTTGGAGCTATCCTTTGCCACCATGGAAATCTTTTGCTTGTAGTCAGGAACTGTCATCAGCTTGCCATTTAGAACCAATAAACCAGGAAGACCTTTCTTCTGTAATGCCTTGATCTTATTGAAGAATATCTAAACTCCGCTCTCCATGATTTGGGATTTCTCCTCCAGTTGCAATATCAGTCCTCTTTTGGTCAGAACTCTCTTGACTTCAAGGATGGTCTCCATCCTATCCTCAATCTTCAAGTTTTCTAGCTCTTCTTTAGTTTTTGAATTGAGAAACCTGATGATTTCATTTGCTTCTGTGGGCATTTCTCCCAACTCTCCCTTGATCCTGTTGATGGCCTTCTTGCTCCTCAACACCAGCTCATGTTGTTCAAACATGATTTGCACCACGAGCCAGATTTCATTTATGGATTTGGAGATATCCATCCAAATGGTATATTCTGCTTCTGCTAGTGTTTTGCCCACAACTGTCTGCTTTTGCAGTTGTTGTAGCTCCTGCTTCAATTTTTTTGATGTGTGTCTCTCTGTATTGTAGTTGGCTTGGAAAGAAGATTTAATCTCCTAGATATTCTCTATCTCTTTTTCCATCCTTTTGATTTACGATTCTTGTAAGGTCATCTCTTCCATTGATCTTGCTAGCTCCATAGATTTTTCTAGAGCTGTCAATGGGGTGGTTGATGGAAGTTCTGTTGTGGTAGTTGTTAAAGTTGTTACTATGCTAACTCTTGTGAGGGGAACTGCACTCGGTGGGATGACTTCCATGGGTGTTGCATGTTCCTTCTCCTTTACTAATATTTCTAGTTCTGCTTCCATCTCTTTTATCTGTGCATTTTGTTCCATGATCAACTTTAGCATCTCCTCCTTCTCACCTTCTGTCTCAGCCATCTCTTTCGCTTTTGAGTCTTCTCTAGTAGACAGCTTTAGCTATTTCCTCAAAGATGTTATGTCATCATTCTTTTTCTTGAGCATCTCCTCAACTACTTTCACATTTGAGGGGTCATACCCAATTTTGAGCACCAATTCTTCTAAAGAATTAATCATGTTATCCTTTGCAAAAGAATATATTTTATCTAGCTGTAATTGGGTCTGAACATTGTTCAGAGAAACCTGTAATTTGGCAGCAGTAGTGGAAGCATTGGCCAATGTTGAGAAAACCATATCTCCAGTCTACCTATGCAGATCCATATGGCCAGTTAGATGTACAACCTTAGCATCAAATTCAAGTGTGGATCTTTTGTAGTCAGTGATTTCCTTTGGATGAGGTACTTGTGCCTACAGAAAGGCCATGTACATTCTCCCCTTCTCTATGTCGAAAGCAGAGAGAATCCTATGTTGTGTTGTTGATGTTTGCTTCCAGAATTGAGCATAAGTGTTGCTGGCCATCCTCTCATTTTTATTCTTAATCATATCATATTTCTAAAAATACTCAACTTTGCATCTCCTTGAGTTAGTTGATTGATCAGTGAGGTGTCAGTATGTCTCTTAGATGAAGGAGTAGACGTGATCTATTGGCTGCTAGAGAAAAGAGATGACTACTCTCCTTTGACCACTATGGTAGACTAGGTCTCTTCCTCTCCAGACTTGCCAGTTGTGTGACTGATCTTGGGCATTTTTGTGTAAACCTGGAACTCTTCCAATGACACATCAGTGATTGAAGGTGAGGCATCCTTCCTGAGTCTTTTCTCCTTGGGTACCTGTGGTGTAGTGGTTTGTGAGATGATAGTTGGAGGAGGTTGTGGTTCTGTGTCTTCCAGAGTGTTGGCTTCCCACTCTGATTGATTTGCAAATTTATCAATCTTTGTTTTGAGTGCATGAGCATATGGGGAACTTTGTTTCTCCGATCTCATCTCTGCAATAATTCCACATGGATCATAGTGCCAAAGGAAACTAGTGCCAAACTTCATCTCCTTTAGTAGCTTGTTTGCCTCTTCCCCAGTGGCTCGACTGTTGCAGAGAAAGGATCCTATCTAACCTTTAATTATCAACTGTTTTTTATTATTCAAAGATAAAAAAATGTATGTCGTCTGAATTTATCATTTGCCTGATGTATTCCAAGGAAAATATCCTAACACGAACTTATCTGGGAAGTTTATAAGGAGCCAGTTCACATCCATAAATTTTTTGATTTCCGAGTGATTATGATACAAATACGAGTCTCCAGTCTTGGTGAGGTCTGAGAGGTGTAAAATTATTTGTATCTCCTCATTTATCCTTGAATCTCATCTATCGTTGGGCATGCTTACCACTGGGTGGTAAAACTGCTCAATAAATTGCTTGAAATTAAACTCTGTGGAGTGTTTTTCTTAGCAGCGAAGTCCAAGAAGTGGCAGGCTGTGGTTTGACATCCTAGCTCATTTTCTGCATGGGGAAAGGGAACTTGTCTTCTTGAAATAATATGAACAAGTAAGACAGTATTGAAGAATATTGGAACATGACCTCTGTGGTAAATTTCAAAATATGTTCATGCATGTTCTCGACTAGGAAACTGTTGTAGTCGAAATGGGTGGTGGTTTTTTCTTTAGCAGAGAAAATAGATAGGAAACCAAAGATGGGCTCGTCCACCCATTTGTCTGAGAAATAACCAAGCAAACAACATAACGATGAAATGATTTGGTTACCTTTTTCTGAAAACATGGAGGAATGGTAAGGGGGATTTTTCTTGGGGAATTGGGCATCTTGTGGGAGAAAAAACTCAAAAATCTGCGCTCTGGGGAAAAGACAGATTCTAGTACATTTCAGTTAGAACTTCAATGGTGAAAGGAGAAGGGGATTCAGCTCTGGATATTTTCATCATTTGGTCAATGGCCTCAAGTTTGATAGTGAAAAGGGTTTCTCCAGACGATGAAATAATGGCTCTCTGATCGGGGAGGTAATGTGCCTGGCACTTGAGGGCGAACTCGGGAAAATGGTGGATTTGGGGAAATAGATACAGGGGGACATTGGACTCCCAGAGCTCCATATCGTCACTTTGATCCAGGAAAGTGTCCCTAAACCATGAATGCAATTCGGCAAAGTCGAATTCACACCTGGTCTCTGAGATCAGGTAGTCTTTGTCAGCTAGTAGGATCCGGTCGAGATCGACAGGAGGCAGGAGGAATGGATTTTTCTCGACCTCTGATTTCTTAGATTTTGGTGCCATCAATTTCCACTAGTACCTGCAAACTGAAACAAAAAACGCTAGTAGGTGATTGGCTTTATCTTGGTTACTGGCTGAAAATTGCGGGGGGAAAAAAAATTTGGTATGTAGGAAAAGTGAAGAATGCGATAATGGAAAAGACGAGATTAAAATTTGGCAAATGGGTATCCATTGGGCGTGGGGAACAAGTCAACAAGATAATGGATATGTTAGCCAGTACTAAATGGCTAAAGGATCACTTGAGATATGAGGTGGAAAGTAAAGTACGGGTGACGGGTGTGCCACGATGACGTGGAGGGCGGTGACTAGAGGATAGGAGAATGGGATATGACATGTGAAAAGTGAATGGAGGAGAAACAAAATGGCAGAGTAATGAGACGAGACTTATAAGAGGAGGTAGTGGAGCATGACACCATGAGATGGTGGGATAGTGGAGAATGATGTCATGAGGCAGCAGTGGTAAAGCAATGTCGGTATGGAAATATGTCGAAGGGGGGGTAAGCAGTAAATTGTTTAGAACAGAGGGGGTCCGACGTAGTGTATTTGTGCCACATTAGGATGGGGCCCTCCAGGAAAAACTGCTTGTATCATACCCCCCCCCCACCATTAAAGATAGAACGATCGGGGAGGGTCCGGAATTTCTTGTCCATTGTAGATCTAAGCGCCAGTAGATCAACCGTAGATCTGTGTGCACTTTTTAATCTCCATATCGGACCCCCCACCACCGCCATTAAATATAGAACGGTTGGGGGGGTCTGTAATTCCTTGTCAGCCGTATATCTAAGTGCCACTAGATCATCCGTAGATCTATGCGCACTTTTTAATCTCCGGGCGTGAATCAAAATGCGCAAATAAAACTTAGGATAGTTCTCTTTTGTGGGTTTTTTGTGCTACTTTCCTTGCAATTTGTCACCATGGGGTTAGGAAAAACACTTCAAACATCAAAATCATGACTTTTCATCAACCATCATACATGTTTTATTGAAGGAAAAGCTAGCTAGCCTATGTCTTATCCTACCTACCTACACATTTAGCCCAAATTAGACTGTTGGGATAAGAAATTACTCTACCCTGGGGGTATTTGATCAAGATTAAACAGTTTGATCAAATTTATTCGCTACCTAACCTATCTACTTGGCTAAGATTAAACAGTTTAGCCAAATATTATTCACTAAACCTAACAACATAAATTCAAAGAGACTTAACCATGATTAAACTGTATGGATCAAGTCATTGTTATTGCATGAGGATTTTATCCATTTTATTTTATTCCCTCTTTTATTCTTTTTCTTTCTTTTCTTTTTGAAAATAATTTGCAAAAATAAAATATTATTTCCAACCAAACTACATCAAGAGTAAAAAAATTCTAGTCACTAGTTGATCCTATGAAATATAGGGTTATAACACCTTCAACAGATCACAAAAACCCTTACAATGTATGATTTTTCTGAACAGATGCGTGAGTCGCAGAGTAGACAGAGGCGCATTGGGTGCCAATGCGCAAATTAGAAATAAATTTTTGGCGCAGTGCGCAGAATGCGCTGAGAAACATAGTAGGTTTGGCGCACGTGCTTAGAAGACGCGCCTGTGGGTTATAAAACCTGTACACTTTCTATTACACGGTTGTGAAAGAAATTTCAGATGAAATTCTCTCAACTCAACTCTGAATTTATCTTTTTGTAGGAAGGCATGGGCCGGTTATGGTTCCTGCAAGTTAAATAAACCAAAATGAAATTCTCAAACAACCCAAATGGGGGGAAAATTGATACCAATCCCCAGTGGAGTCGCCAATCTGTTGTATCCCTTTCGTCACCTAAATGAGCAAAATAAGGACGCTTACAAGTCCAGTTGGGTTAGCTGGACAAGACAGCAGTGAATGGAAGAGTTAGAAACATCAAGCATAAGAAATAAACAAAGAACTAACTTGACAACAATAAAATAAACTAAACTAGAGTGCATAATGGAAATAGAAAAAAAAATAAACAACATGCATTCCACCAATGGAGAAGTTGTATTAGTGGGAAAACACCAAAGAGAAAGGGGGACTTATGGGTCCCCTCTTCCTCCAAGGGAAGGCTCTTGAACCCCCAAAGATTGAGCTCTTCTTACAAGTACCAAACTAAAAGGAAATGGTGAAGAAATCCAAAGCTCATTCACTCAAGAGGTGATGTGAATGGCCAAATGAAATGGTGCTTGTATGCTCTTAATGAGGAAAAAGGATCCTCCAAGAGAATATAGGCAGCATAACAATACAAATGAATTCCTTGACAATATAGTGCACCCATGGCCTCTTTTTATAGAAAATCTTTGAGGCATTATTCAACCAGTCTTTAGTGTGAACAAGAGGCTCTTTAGGGCACCCTTAGGCCTTTGACCAGTCCCCCACTCGGATTCAGCTCAGATTTCGGTGTCAAATTGACTTGGGAGATAAACCAAAAGTGGGTGGAAGGTTGACCAAAATCATAAATGCGTCGTTTTGAGGTGTGTGAGGCGTTTTTCATCCACAGTCGTGCATCGAGTGCATATGCGCTTTTCCGACGTTATTTGACTGTCACATGTGCGCGTGCTACCTTTGTATCTTTAGCGCGTGATGATTTTTAACTTATTGTATAGTTTTGTGCTTTTTGGAAATTCATTTTATGGGCCATGGATGAACTAATGGGTGTTTGAAGATGTTGGATTCATGTAACCATTTGCAGACGAAATTCCAGTGATAACAATCATTATTTATTATGGATTGGTATTCTTGTGTCATGGCATCTGCCCATTCTTTCTTCTGAATGGATTCTTCAAAGCAGGTAGGTTCCTTCTCTAAAAGATCACACATCAAATCCATATAATTGGAGAATTTATTAGGTCTCTTCACATGTCTCGTGGTTCCTTCGGGAACACCATACTTATCTCCATCTTGAATAATCTCCCTATCCCAAGCAGGATTTCTCTTATGGGAGATCGTTATCTGAGGAGATTCTTGAAATTATGCTACGTCATGATCTTCTAGAATTTCCTCATCAGGGGAAGCTATGACTTCCCTCACTGGTTCTGCAACTCTGGGAACCTCCCTCAAGAATTCTGCAACTCTGGGAGCTACAGGTTCCTCTTCATATAGTTCTTCAAGCTGGCATCTTCTTGATTTCTTGAGTGATGCATATTCATCAAAGGTCACGTCCCTGTTGATATCAGTGTGATGGTGACCTGGTATATAAATCCTAAAGGCTTTGGAGGCCTCATAGTGTCCCATAAATATTCCCTTCTTTCTTGAGGGTTCCAACTTGTTTCTCTTCTCTTTCGGGTTATGTATGAATATTGGGCAGCCAAATATTTTGAGATGGCTTACATATGGCTTCTTTCTAGAGAACATCTCTTTCGGGATCTTGAACCCAAGTGCACTATGGGACAATTAGTTTTGTACATATACTATTTTTTTTGTTTCTTCTGTCCATAAGCATGTTGGAAGATCTTGATCATGGATCATGGTCTTCACTGCTTCCATTATCGTTATGTTCTTTCTTTCTACCACACTGTTTTGTTGAGGATTTTAAGGAGTGGTGAGCTCCCTCTTAATCCTAACATCTTTGCAGAAGTTCACAAACTCTTTTGAGGTGTATTCTCCTCCATTATTTGACCTGAGTATCTTGATATTTCTTTTAGAAAGATTCTCTATCAAGGCTTTGGGTTCCTTGAATTTACTGAACACTTCATCTTTTGATTTCAAAAAGTAAACCCAAGTCTTATGAGAATCATCATCAATAAAAGATACATAGTATACATACCCACTAATGGAGGATGATGGCATTGGGCCACATACATCTAAATGAATGAGTTATAAGACTCCTTCTTCTTTGTTGTCTCTCTTCGGAAAAGGGTTCTTGATTTTCTTCCCTTGTGCACATCCATTGCACACGTCGTCATGGTCAACCTTGATTTCTGGTAGACCTGTTACTACTTTGCATACGTATGGTAATGTCTTGTAGTTGATGTGGGATAATATTCTATGCCATAGCTCACATGAATTCTCAATGGCGTGGGTCATGGCTGCTTCTGAGTGAACCTTTAGCTTATACAAGCCACCTTCTTATTTTCCAATGATGATTGCTTCTTTCATGGTTCCTCCTTTGGCCCACATAAGAACTTCTCCATCTATAAAGGCAACTCTGAAGCCTTTATTTTCTAAATCTGATATGGAGAGTAGGTTATTTGTCAAACCTGGTACATAGAGTACATCCTTCATCTTCATTGAATTCCTTGAGTTAAGCTTGTAGTTTTATTCTCCCACTCCCTTGATAGGGTATTGATAATCATCTCCAACTGTAACTTTCTGAGAAAACTTCTTTTCTGAAATGAAAGAGAGAATATGTCTTTGACCTGTCAAGTGCTTGGAATCACCACTAGAAATGAGCCAAGTGTCCTCTCCAGGTGTTACCGATCCTGAGAGGGCTGAGATTAAGGCATAGTCTTTAATTTTTTCTCTTAACATCTTTGCGAGTGGATCTTCATCTTCAATTGGATGGGCATGGTGCCTCTTATTTTTATTCTTGTATTCTTCTCATATAGCTAGAAAATGTTTCACAATATGTCCCATCTTTTCACAATGGTAGCCTTGGACAGATGAGTAATCTCTTTCCTTTCTTTGTTCTTTCTTCTGGAATCTCTTTCGTTGAGATTCTTTATGAATGAATTTGTTTTGGGGGTGAGACTCTTTATGAGTTTCTCTCTAGAAGTAAGACTTATTTCGTCCTCCTTTAGTGTGAGTGGCTAGGGATTGATCTTCATCTCTTGATAGTAGGGCCTCTCGGTTACCTACTCTTGATTCTTCTTGAATGCATTCTTCCCAAAGACTGTCAAATTTTAGTTTCTCCTTTCTTGCACAAATGGTTTAGATGAATGCATCCCAAGGTCTTGAGAGACCATTAAGGGTCATCATTATAAGTTCGTCTTCGTCTATAGTATCTCCGATCGCTTCTAGTTGTTCTTTGAATTGGGATAATTTGGAGAAATATTCTTGAATTGATTTTCCTCTCTGCATCCTTGTATTCATGAGTTGAGTTCTTAGATTCATCTTCCAGTTTATGTTATTTCCTTCATATAGTCTATTTAGGGCATAAAACATTTCTTTAGGAGTCTTCTTTGATGACAAATAAGGAATCAGATGATCTTTGATTGAATCTGCAATGATTCTTTTGGCCCTGATCGTGTCCTTTTCGTGCTTTGCTTTATCTGCAGCATCTTCGGGTTCCGACACTTATTCTTTGATGAATCTTGCTAGGCCATTCTCTTCAAAATTGAGACCAATCCTATACTTCCAGGAACAGAAGTTTTCCACACCTTCCAGCTTATCAACAAGCTTAGTGCTTGCAGACATATTTTACCTCAAGCTAGGAAAATGTCAAAAATGAAAATGCTCAAAATTAAATTATGAACTTACCAAGAGGTGCACTTGGCTAAGGTGAGTAGCCTGGTTTGTTTGGATTTCAGAAAATCCAACTTTTACCCCTCAAAAATTGATCTATGTATTTCTAGACTTGTGCTTCTAGTTTTTCTAGTGCTTCTGGTACTCTGGTACTTCTGGTTTTCTGGTACTTTGTGAAAACTAGGGTTTCACTTTCTAGGAGATCTAGCCATTGAAAAGTTGTGCTGAGGATGCCAAAGTGATCCTTGAGGAAGGGTGCACTTTTCTAGATAGTTTTAGGGCTGAAATACTTATCCAACAAAAAGCACTAATTTGCATGTACGGCAACAGTGACATTTTTCACTTTCTCTTATGAAATATGCTCTCTTTAGCTTAGCTCTGATACCATGTTGAGGTTTAAGATATTATTAGAGTTATTTTCATTTCACTAGATAATAATAACAAAAATAGGATCACTGAGAAATACACAATCACAAGAGATACATCATTTATCCTGGGAAACCCTCACGGGGGAGAAAACCCAGCAAAACTTCCTTAATATAGACAATGCCAAGAGATAACTCAAACAAATAAATAAATTCATCTCCCAAGAATGTGCCTTTCTCTCTCTTCTTCCTTCTCCAACTGCAACTCCAAACTTGTTTCTTGATGAACAAGTGAGTGTGTGTCTAAATGAGGCACTATCCTCCTTATTTATACAATTATGGCACGTGTGAAGGGGTCTTTTCACTGGCAGGGCCAACTTCTCCTTTTGGGTGGCTATAACCACCTTTAATATATATTTTGGGGCCGAATTCTTATTCTTCTTATTACAATTATGTTTTGACCAATCCGCAAAAGGGGATTTGGTCATTTACAATAGCCAACATGATCAATCCACAAAAGGGGATTGATCTAATGAATAATACATCAATAATAATTAGAATACTCTTTCCAGTTACATTATTTCAACATCCATCCATTGCGCTCTTATTCCTGTAGACCCATCTGCACCTGAAAAGTTTCCTTCCAGAAGGAAGGGGAACCAGATCCCAAGTCTAGTTCTTGAGGAGGGAGTTGTACTCCTCCTACATGGTGGATTCCCAAAAGGGATTTCCAGCAGCCTCGCCATAACACTGTGGATGTGAATACTAAACCAATAAAAGATGTCTAGATGGCAATGGTTCAATGGCAGTGAGTGAAATAGGAGGATCCTCGAAATCAGATCGATTCCTCCTAGTATTGGTTGGATCACCAACAAGATCCCATGCATCCTAAAGAGTAGTCTAAGACCACTTGGGCCTCTGCTCTGGCTCTGCATCTACAACTAGATGCACTGACTCTACATCTGACTGTATTGACTTTGTATCGGAATCCATTGAATCCTCTGAATCAAAACTCTTGTCTGAATAAGAGTTGGCATATGTATGCTTGTCATCTCAGACAGGTGGAAGAATGAAGGTGTCTGCATGCGGCTGTTGAGGTACATGCGAGACACTTTCCTCAAATTGGAAACTTAGCTCAATGATGAGCTAGTCCGAGGAGAGATCAATAAGGCTATATCCCTTCACACCATTGGGGTATCCAACAAACATACACTGTGTGCTTTGTGGATCAATTGTCTTCCTCTTTTCAAAGGGAATCTGGGCCCATGCACGTGAAATTAATATACAAAAGTGGGTCACTTTTGGTTTGAGGTCACTTCAAGCCTTGTAGGGGGTCTTATCCTTGATAGATATATGGGGATATATGTTTTTTCAGCCCATAGTCTCAGTGGTAGTGACTTTTCATGTAGCATGCAATATGCCATCTCTTTTTGTAATATACCAGATATAAAAAGTATGCAAAACAGAAATAAAATGCTAGAAATGGCAAAATAATAGTAATATAACCAACATAATCTCCACAATAACACAAAAATAATACAAGAATAACAACAGAAATAGCACTTTGATTCAGAAAGCAATGTTCACTGGCCTCTTCGAGGGGGCAACCTCTAGTCGAGCAGCGCTATGTTACAATAATCTCCAAGATAGGGTTTTCATACCCTCGACCCTTATTTATACTAAATATGTCTATCAAGAGAAGCACCTAGAGGAAGATCCTTCTAGAAGTGAAAGCTTCTATTAGGTCTTCTTACATCCACCTTATTCTATTTTATTGAAAGGCCTTATTAATATTGACCTTTATTACATCCGAATATATTGATCTACATATGTGCAGGTTAGGACCCTAACATGTCCACCCCCTTAAAAATAGCCTTGTCCTCAATGCCTGAGATGTGGAAACTACTGCAGAATGGTAGCTGGTTCCCAAGTGGCATCTGCTGGATTTGTATCTTTCCACTGGACTAGCACTTCCTTGATGGTTCTCTGACGCATGCGACGCTCACGCTAGTCCAAAACTGCTTCTGGTTGTAGCCAAATGGATCCTTCTTTAGCTAACTCGGGGAAGGTTGGTTTGAATTTGGCACCTAGTTCCAATCACCTTCTTTAAGCATGAAACATGAAAGACAGGATGTAGCTTCGAATGACTAGGCAGAGCTAACTGATAGGCGACTTGTCCCACATGCTTGAGAACTGTATAAGGACCATAAAATTTGGGTGCTAGCTTTTGACAATGCTCGGCCTTCAGGGAAGTTTGCTTGTATGGTTGCAGTCGCAGAAAAACCTGGTCCCCTTCTGCAAATTGAAATTTAGAGTGACCTTGATCTACTTGTTGCTTCATGCGATTATGTGCCATGACCAAGTTCTCTTTAAGGGTACAAATAATATCCTCTCGAACTATAAGTGTTTGGTCAACCGCCTGGACCTTCGAGGTACCCGGTAAGTATCAGAGAACTGAAGGTGGATTCTATCCATATACTGCTTCAAAAGGAGTCATGCGTGTAGCTATATGGTAGGAAGTGTTGTACCACCATTCAGCTAGAGGTAACCATTGAGCCCATTGGTTTTGCTTTTCAGAGGCAAAATACCTCAGATATGTTTCCAAACACTTGTTGACAAATTCTGTTTGACCATCATTCTGGGGATGATAAGCTGTGCTGAGATGCAATTGGGTGCCTTGTAGCTTAAATAGTTCTTACCAAAAATTGCTTGTGAAAGTTGGGTCACGATCAGAAACAATAGAGTGTCGCATGCCATGAATCTTGAAGACCTCGTCCATGAAAATTTGAGCCACCATGGATGCAGTAAATGGGTGTTGAAGAGCACAGAAATGAGCATACTTGGAAAGGAAATCCACAACCACCATTATGATTGATTTATTTCCCGATTTGGGTAAGCCGGTAATAAATTCCATAGAGATATCCTTCCAAATAGCAGGTGGAATCGGAAGCAGTTGTAGTATACCCAGAGATTTGACTGTTTCTCCCTTGTTGCATTGACACACCTCACATTCAGTGACAAAATTATGAATGTCCTATTTCATACCATCCCAGAAAAAAGAATGTTTGCCCCTGTCATAGGTTTTGGTGAACCCGGAGTGCCCCGTTGTGGGTGTATCATGAAGCTCAAAAAGTACCATGGATTTAAGCTTTGATTGTTTGCTTAAATGTAAATGGCCTTTGTATTGAAGCTCATCCTGGAGCCAAGAGTACCCTAGGGGAGCTGGAGCATTGGTCTACAATTGTTGGATCAGATGCAAACTTTTGGGATCATGTAGCCATTCCTAGCGCATAGCTTGGAGCCAATCTGGTACAATGAAGGAAAGAGAAAAAAGGATCCTTCTTCTTCATATTTTCAGGACAGTGCATCTGCCACCACATTGTCTTTGTCCTTCTTTTAAATGATCTCATAATCATATCCAAAGAGGTTAGTCACCCATTTTTGTTGCTTCGGGGAGGAAATGCGTTGTTCCAGAAAGTACTTGAGGCTTTGATGGTCTGTCTTAATTTGGAAACGTTGCCCCAAGAGATAAGGGTGCCACAGATCAATGGCATACAGAATAGCCAACATTTCCTTTTCATAAATGGGTTTTCCCAGATTCCTTTCAAATAGTTGTTTGTTGGTGAAGGCCAAAGGTAGACCCTCTTGCATAAGGACAACATCGATTCCTTTCCCTGAGGCATCACATTCCAACACAAAGGTCTTTTTGAAATCAGGAAGGGCCAGAACCGGAGTGGTGCACATGGTTGTCTTCAAGGTTTAAAAATCTTGAGCAGCGGATGGAATCCAAGTGAAAGAGTTCTTTTTAGGAGAGCAATGAGAGGTGTTGCAATCTTTCCATAATTCTTAACAAACTTGTGATAATACCCTCTTAAGCCCAGAAATCCATGCAAGATTTTGAGAGTCTTTGGGTGTGGCCAGTCTTTCATAGCTTCAATATTTTTTGGATCCACCCTGAAGCCTTCCTTGCCAACCAGATGACCCAAGTATTATACTTCTGAGGCACCAAAAGCACATTTAGACTGTTTCAGGAAAAGTTGGTGCTAAGAGAGTAGATGGAGAACTCGATCCACATGAGTAAGATGGTATGTCCAAGTTTTTATATAGATGAGGATATCATCAAAGAAAACTAAGACAAAATGATGGATAAAGGGACAGAAGACATGATTCATGAGGCTTTGGAAGGTGGAGGGGGCATTACACAAGCCAAAGGGCATGACCAAAAACTCATAGTGTCCCTCATGAGTTCAAAAGGTTGTCTTGGGAATGTCTAGCTCTTGCATACGTATCTGGTGATAGCCCGAGCGAAGATCAAGTTTAGTAAAGAATTGGGCACCACTTAATTCATCCAGGAGGTCATCAATGACAGGAATGGGAAATTTGTCTTTAATGGTCAGTTTGTTGAGGGCACGGAAGTCAGGACACATTCTCCAAGAACCTTCTTTCTTCAGCACCATGACTACAGGAGAAGAGTAAGGGCTCGTACTAGGGTGGATAATGCCTGCATTAACGAGTTCCTGGACCATTATCTCAATTTCATTTTTTTGTGAAAAGAGGTGGCGATACGGACGGATATTGGGAGGAAGGCTTCCCGGTACAAGGGGAATGGACTGATCATGAACACTGCGGGAAGGAGGGAGTCCTTGGGGAGTGGAAAATACCATTTGATGTTTAGAAAGGAGGGCTTGGAGGTCTTGCGGAACCAGGGGTGTCTATGTTGCTTGTATGGCATGGAGTTGGGCAATGACACCAAAATGACCTTTTTTGAGCAGCTTTTCCATGCGATGGGAACTAATGACCTCAGGTGAACCAGTAGTGATGCCTTGGAATTTATATTGGTGGCCTTCCTGGTCGAACTGCATGGTTAATTCCTTAAAATCCATGAGAATGGGACCCAGAGTTCTTAGCTAGTTTGCACCCAACACAATGTCACAACCACCCATGTCGATATCAAACATATGGGATTTTAGGTGGTAGTCACCGATTTGGAGACACACATTTTCACAGCACCCTCCACATTTCATGGAACCACCATTGGCAATCATGATTTGGAAATTGTTGACGGCATGGATGTAACAATGAGTTTCTTGGGCAATGCGGTGATGAATAAAATTATGGGTGCTTCCACTATCAACCAGAATGATGACCTTCTGATGCTTGATGTAACCAATTAACTTGAGGGTTTGGGGAGCGAAGAATCAAGTGAGAGCATTGAGGGAAATGATCGGTTCCACTTCGGGAGGGTCTGAGGGAGGGGTTATGTCAGTGATTTCATGTGACTCAGACACAAGGGGAGTTTCAACATCCTCTTCCAAAATATCTTCAGAGATGGCCATAAAAATCTTTTGTTCCTTACACTTGTGGCCTAGGAAATATTTTTCATCACAATTATAACAAAGGCCTTTGAGTTGGCATTCATCCATTTCAGGCCTGGTCAATTTTTGGATCTTTAATGGGGCGGAGGGAGTAGTGGGATTTACGGATTTAGGGAGAGGGATAAATGAGGGTTTTCAATTTTGAGAGGATACAACCTGTTGTGCTTCTTTAGCTCTTTTAGTAGCCTCCACCCAACTCGAGGGTTGAGCCATGAGGACATGGGCCCAAATATCATCCTTGAGGCCACTGATAAAACACTCTCAAAAGAAAGCATCAGTCATGCCCTATGTTTGAAAATCCAGGCGCTCAAAGGCAGCTATGAAGTCTTCTATTGTTCCTGATTGTTTCAACTTTGTCAAACGACCCAAATGGTTGTGTCTGTGTCAAAGCATTCATAAATCTCAGTCACAAATTGGGTCCAAGAAATATACCCTTGATGGGAAGTCTTTCTCCATTGCCACCATTGCCAACGTTCTTGATCTAGATGGACAACACCATACCGAATTTTGGCCAAGTCATCTGTAATGTCGTATAAAGATAAATAATGTTCCATTTGGGTTACCCAACTAGTGGGGTCTCAGTCATCAAATTTGGTCACATCCACCTGCGGTAGGTGTAGATCATGTTGAAAGTGATGGCGCTGAAAGGTATGGGAATGGGAGGAATGTTCACCTTCAGTCTTTGGAGGTGCGTCAGAGAAAGGGTCATCTGTAGGGATCTTCAGTTTGGTGCAGAGTGATGCAAAGACAGATTCAAGTTGGGTGGTCAATTCTTGTTTGACTTCCTCCATTGAGGACTGCATGGTTGTATTTATGGTTGTATTGATGGATGTATTTATGGAGGCAATAGTAGCATTGAGTTGTTTCACTTCTTTTTGGGTCTCGAGGAAACCATATTGCAAGGTGTTGAAGCTAGCTTCCTGGTCTTGGCTACGGGTATGGGCCATGAGGATGGGTGAACTGAAAAGGGGCGGGCGGGGTCAAACATTTTGCCGAAAAATGATATGGATGAATGTGATAAGGGAGAAGAGATGAATCCAATGGAATAGGTCTAAAGAATACTGCAGCGATGAAATTCCCAAATGCTTAACCAGAAATAAATGTGTATTTACTTGGCAACCCGAACATAGTTGCGCGGCAATAGATCTTGTCTATTTTAATTTGTTTATGTTTATGTCCCCCAAGGGTTAGGTATTCAAAGGTTCTACAAATAAGGGTTTGATTTGTGCTATAGCTCTCTGATATACATGCGGGGTCCAACAGTAGTACTCGGCCCAATATCTCAGGGCACTAACTAAGGAGGATAAACTGTACCCTTAGTCGTACTACCCGACTACCCAAGTACTAGAGAGTATCTTCCTAAGTGTTGTTCTCGATGGCACTATAGCAGTCAAGTGGCCAATCAGTTTATCTAAAGAGGGCTTCAGGAAATCTAGATTGATCTGTACACAAGTGTTGTCTGATGCGCTACCACTCGAAGGGGTACCAACAGGGGTACAAGGGTGGCCAACAGATGTGCACTTAAGAACCACGTGTATTTCCTGCATGTATGAATCCCTCAACCATGGGTTTATGCGCGTGATGACAGATCTCTGTGGCTTAAAGACGTCAGAATACGTCTCTATCCTGAAAAAATTTCCCACAATTTCTGCCAAGGAAAGTGCTCTGATACCACTTGTAATATACCAGATATACAAAGTATGCAGAATAGAAATAAAATGTTAGAAATGGTTGAATAACAGTAATATAACTAGAATAATCTCCACAATAACACATAAATGATATAAGAATAACAACAGAAATAGCACTTTGATTTAGAAAGAAATGTTCATTGGCCTCTTCGAGGGGGCAACCTCCAGTCGAGCAGTGCTCTGTTACAATAATCTCCAAGCTAGGGTTTTCATACCCTCAACCCTTATTTATACTAAATATGTCTATCAAGAGAAGCATCTAGAGGAATATCCTTCTAGAAGCAGAAGCTTCTATTAGGTCTTCTTACATCTGTCTTATTCTATTTTATTGAAAGGCCTTGTTAATATTAACCTTTCTTACATCCAAATATATTGATCTACCTATGTGCAAGTTAGGACCCTAACACTTTTAGAGATATTTTTTTCCGCTCAGCAACTATGTTTTGTTACGGAGTATAGGGAACAGTGTGATGCAACTAAATCCCTACCTTATGACAAATATTATGAATCTCGTGATTGAAATACTCTCCCCCATTATCCGTTTGGAGGATTTTCATTTTCTTTCTGTACTGTGTCTCAACAAGGGCTTTGAAATATTTGAGGTGTTGAAAGACCTCAGATTTTTTCCTCAAAAAGTAAATCCATGTGAAACGTGAGAAATCATCAACAAAAATGAGAACAAACCTTGCTTTGTTGATTTATGGATGTGGAAAATGACCCATGATGTCACTATGGATTAGATCTAGAGGAGAGGAAGCTCTTTGAGTCTTTCCTTTGTCGAATTTCTCTTGAGGGTGTTTTCCAAGAACACATCCCTCACAGATTCCTATTGAAAAATGGATGTTTGGTATACCATAAACCAATCTTTGCTTTATAAGTTGTTGCATATATCTGAAATTCAAATGCTTGAACCTTTCATGACATATCCTACTAATTTCATCCACATGAATAAGCAGTAAAGCAGAATATCACCGGAAATTGTCCAGAAGTTTGGACAAATAGCGAATTTCCAAGAATCATGCCACAGTATGTGGCCACAAGCAAAGAGGGATCTAGACAAGGAGTGCCTATAGTTTAATTAATGTGTGACGATGCATAATATCCATATGGAGGTCCAGGAGTGGTCTAAAGAGTGGAGAACGCCAATAATCCCAAAGATAGTGCCAGGAGGACAAACTATGACGCAGGACGGAAGAGTCCCTACGCAGCAGACAGACACAAACGGTGCAAACAAAAAGAAGAAGATGACACAAGGTCAAGAGGGGGGAAGCAGTCTCATACAAAAGAAATTTGGACAAAGAATAAATCACAACATGGTTCTACACAAGGACCATCGCACCCAGAACGGGCACCAAGAGGAATGACAGAGCAGAGGATCAAAGAAGGAATAAGAATGAAGACACAGGAGAAACCTATGGAGGAAGAAATGGCACAGGATACATGCATAGATACAAATATGCTTGAAGCATCGGAGCCATCAATGACCCAAACAAAGAGAAAAAGGGAGCAAGAAAGAGGCTCGAGGAAGAAGGCGAAGGCCCACAGAAAACCAATGGAAACATCACTGACAACAGATGATATGAAGTTGATAGACACAACAATGGAAGATCAACTGTCAGAAGTGTGGGAAATTTTCGAGAACCACTGGGCTTCAATTATGGATAAAATACAGGAGGTAAAAATTATGATGGAGCAGTTAAAGATACAGGTCGAACCGCAATAGAAGGACACACCAAAAAAGGCTAGGGAAGGAGTCCCTTCTCAAGAAACAGTGGATATCATAGAACAAGTGAGTGCCAACTTCATATTAACATCTGATATGTTATTTCTTGATGAGGAGACAGCATAGAAGCCTTGAAAAGACATTAACACACTAGACTTGGCTTTGCCTAAGATTCTGACAAAGGCACTATATAAATTGCAGGTAAGCGTCGTGCGGGAGATTCAGTCCAAAGCAAGGTATGACATGACAAATCTACGGATGGTGCAAGAGGAGAATACCATAATGAAGGAATTCATCAACCATTAAGGGCAAGAGAAAAGGACAGCACAACAGAAACTGAACAAGATGGATAACCAAATACTGGAAATCTTTCAAACCATATCAGACAGTGTGGAATCGGAGGAAGCATCTTCGGAAGTGTAAGGTAGCTAGAGAGGTAGTTGGGGGGGGAGGGCAGAGGGCCCATAGTGATAATAGTGGAGGTCATTCAATGTAAGGTGGACTAGGTCCACAGTATTATTAAATAAGGCCCACTATGGTAGTTAGATATAATAAATGGGTAGTTAGATATAATAAATGTAAGAGGACTTCTTAGAAGGTTCTACTTCTAGAAGATTCCTCCTCTAGAATGTTCTTAGGTGATGGTAGCACTATATAAAGGGATTCCAGCAATGTAATGAGACATGAAGAGAAATATTGTATTTGGAGCGGTAGCTCAATAGGAGGATGCCCCCTCGAAGAGGCAAGTGAACAGGAGATGATCCCTTCCATAATAGGATCTATTGTATGGTGTTGCCCTACCTCAAGGGTTTGGTAATAATATAGTTTGGTTTCTTCTATCTTTCTCTGTGGATCTATTGTGTATTCAGTATTTGTGGTGATTATATTGGTAGATTGATTCAAGTTCTTCAAGCAATGTAATGAGACATGAAGAGAAATATTGTATTTGGAGCATCATTTTGAGTTGGTTATTGGGTTCCAAAATCTTCCACGGGGAGTTCACATGAGCACTTGGACATGGGACCTTGGCTTACAATGGTGGTCGGACTACATCAGCATGGTGGCTTTCCTTTCTACATGGGACCTTGGTTCTCCAGTCTTCTTCAGCATTATGGTCCACAATTATCCATGGGACCCTAGTGTATGGTTGTACATCAAGCGTTGAGGACAACACTTTCATAAGGGGGATGGAATGTAACATAGCTAGAGAGGTAGTGGGGGGGGCAGAGGGCCCATAGTGATAATAGTGGAGGTCATTTAATGTAAGGTGGACTAGGTCCACTATATTATTAAATAAGACCCACTATGGTAGTTAGATATAATAAATGAGTAATTAGATATAATAAATGTAAGAGGACTTCTTAGAAGGTTCTACTTCTAGAAGATTCCTCCTCTAGAATGT
>ML781887.1:1120767-1140212 GCA_009831015.1 Picea engelmannii | reverse complement strand
GATATAATAAATGTAAGAGGACTTCTTAGAAGGTTCTACTTCTAGAAGATTCCTCCTCTAGAATGTTCTTAGGTGATGGTAGCACTATATAAAGGGATTCAAGCAATGTAATGAGACATGAAGAAAAATATTGTATTTGGAGCATCATTTTGAGTTGGTTATTGGGTTCCAAAATCTTCCACGGGGAGTTCACATGAGCACTTGGACATGGGACCCGAGCTTCCAATGGTGGTTGGACTACTTCAGCATGGTGGATTTCCTTTCTACATGGGACCTTGGTTCTTCAATCTTCTTCAACATTATGGTCCATAATTATCCATGGGACCCTGGTATATGGTTGTACATCAAGCGTTGAGGACAACGCTTTCATAAGGGGGATGGAATGTAAGGTAGCTAGAGAGGTATTAGGGGGGGGCAGAGGGCCCATAGTGATAATAGTGGAGGTCATTCAATGTAAGGTGGACTAGGTCCACTATATTATTAAATAAGACCCACTATGGTAGTTAGATATAATAAATGAGTAATTAGATATAATAAATGTAAGAGGACTTCTTAGAAGGTTCTACTTCTAGAAGATTCCTCCTCTAGAATGTTCTTAGGTGATGGTAGCACTATATAAATGGATTCAAGCAATGTAATGAGATATGAAGAGAAATATTGTATTTGGAGCGGTAGATCAATAGGAGGATGCCCCCTCGAAGAGGCAAGTGAACAGGAGATGATCCCTTCCATAATAGGATCTATTGTATGGTGTTTCCATACCTCAAGGGTTTGGTAATAATATAGTGTGGTTTCTTCTATCTTTCTCTATGGATCTATTGTGTATTTAGTATTTGTGATGATTATATTGGTAGATCTATTCAGGTTCTTAATAGGAAGAGAAGATGAGAAAGATAGCGCAGACGTTACAACAATACAAAGACCATATCAAGGAACTAGAGGAGTGTTCAATACCTACTACTCCTCCATGCGTCAGAATTCAAAGAGAGAAGGACGCAAGAGAATATGTAGAGAACATTGCGCAATATATACAGAGAATGACAGATGTTGGAAAAGAGCACACAGCTATGGACACAGCTACTAGAGGATAGGAGCCTATAGAAGCTACAAGGGTAGGAAGATAAATTGCAATATTAAGACCTCCAGTCACCACATAGGTAGTAGAGGCACTAACAGAGAATAGCAACCAAGCTCAGGATCAATTCCAACGGATAACAGAGATGTACGACGCACTGGCACAAGTAGTAAATGATGTTGGAATCTGTGAATGACTCAGGACGAGTCACAATGTTAGTGTTGGGGGCATGTTGGTGCAGCCCAATGTTGAGAGAAATCGAAGAAGCATTAAAGGAATCAGAGTATCGTCGAAAAACAGAGGAGCGCGTTGGGAATAAAGGAAAAGTGGCGTCGGGAGAAGAGGAAAAGCAGCATGTGAGATGTGCATGCAAGAAAACCTAACCACATTAGGGTTAGGGGTTTTGTAAGACATTGTAATGGTTAAGAAGCCAAGAATAAGTATAAATAAGTACCTAGAAGGTCTAGGGTAGGGAGCTAGCATGTTAGAGAATATTGTTTTGCATAGTAAGGAAAACAAGTGTAATATCTTATAGCTTTTTCTGTAAGTTGTCGAGATGTGAGAGAGTGAGGTAACTAGACCTTGAGGGTTAGATTGCAGGCTGAGGAGCCTGGTGTGATCTAGTCAGCCTCACAAAGGTCATAGAGATTGTTTTGAAATCGTATAAATAGAGTTATAATCTATGTGGCGCTACAAATCACAGAACCATAATAAAAGAGCCTAAGCAGTGAAATATTTGTGGATGTATCCTAGGAGGGGGGGACCACGGTAGATCATGTGTTATGTGAAATGATTATTGCTTATTTCCTTTATGTCAATGGTTAGATCTTAGATGAATGTCTTGATGAGGTAGTTAGATCTGTTGATTTACATGCATGGATAGTAGAGTAACAAATGAAGATCACGGAATACCATCCTAGATCCCCACTCATTCCCAAACTGCAAGCACTTGAGCATTGCAGTCACCCATAGAACTATCTCGAGTGAGACTACACATTACACTATGTGTGTTGTGTTGCCTTTTGTTTTACCAGGAGGGTCGATAGTTTTAGAGGGATTTGTTTGAATCTTGCTCAGAGCTAAACCTAGGTCAGACTAAAAAGAAGGAAGAAAGAGATTATCCAACACTCATAAATTCCTCAAAAACAAAAACCCTAACTCTAGATGATGTCCAGGGTCATAATGGTGATGTCCAAGGCCTTCTAGGGCCAATGTGCATGTGGAAGGGAAAGATCACTCTAGATCTAGGTTTGTTGGGGTGCCTCTAAAGGCAACGTCCTTCCTTCTTCCTAGTGAAAATATTCAATATCTTCTTACTCTGGATAGGGTTACAGCATACATCTGTGGGCTTTAATCCCCCATGAATATCCAAGCTAATCATTCCCTCATGTGTACATGTCCACTGGGAAAAGTCCTACAGCAACAACAACTATGTCCTCCAGTGGTTCATAAGTCACAGGGATCATAACATGTAAATCACATCCAATAATTAAATTACCCAAACATGTGCATCAAACCCCCCCTTTAACCCAGAAAAATGCTCAAAGACGTTATGCAATTTGACAAGTTAGGTTTGGATAAGGTCTCAAGGCATCCTATTGGGCTAACTTCTCTTAAGTTTGGAGTGTTTCCCAGGTGGGATCTAGTCCATATAATGTAAGTGTATGAGGTGATATGGGGTAAGTGTTTTGGCATAGGGTGCATGTGATAACAGGGAAATGTAAAATGTTACCTACGGGTGCCTTTGTAGAGGGTGAGATGCACCTTGTCATAAATCATATCGTTTCCTAACCCATTCATTTCCTTTTACTCTTATCTTTATTTATTTTGATATTTTTCTTTTTTTCTTCAAGGGAATAGTTGAGGGCCACTGTCTTGGCTTGATGACCAGAGGTGACAGCGTTATCCACAAACATTTCACAGAGATGAGTGTGGATGATTTCAACATCGTGAGACATCCTCCAGGATACATTCTCCTCTATGAATGAGTTGAGTCGACCTGGTATCGAGCCCAATGTTGGGCATACCCACGTGATGGGGCATCATTCTCATCTGTCTAAGAGTTGTGTCATCCCCCATTGGTTGGGGCATCATTCTCCTCTAGAGAGTTGAGTCATCCCCCAGTGGTTGGGTGTGTCCATGTGATGGGTGTATCGTTCTCCTCTGTGTGCGAGTTGAGATGATGTGGTACTCCAGATGATTATGTTGAGTATGACATCCTTGTGGTTGAGCACAGGTGGACATGTGCCTAGCGGTTGAGCACTAGTGGACATGTGGATCCCTTGCTATATTGTCTAAGTGTAAGATTTACTTGTAACCCTAATTGTGATGTAAAGGGTACAAGTCGACCCCACCATATGTGAAAGACAATTAATGTTTATTGTTATAATTAATTATATTTCTGAGTAATTGAGGTTGGCCTTGTTGTGCCAATAGACACATATATTGTTGTGTCTGGTCTAGTATAAATAAAGGTGATTTCCCCATTGATAAAACACACTTGTCACATGTCATTTGGAAATTTCAGCAAGTACATTTTCGAGTTGAAGTGTGCACCTCTCTTAAGCGCTAGTTTCAAGGTGAGAGAGCACCCTCTTGTGTGCATTAGGGTTTTATGGTTGGGGGATATTCTCTTGAGAATATAGCAAAGGATTGTTGGAATTTCTTCCCTTGAGTAGAAGGGTTTCCCGGGATATTTCTTGTGTTCTTGTGCATGGTATTTCTTCTTGTGATATTGGTTATTGCAACACTTGTGAATGGTGTACTTGCATTTGTTTGTGGTTCAACTAAATGATAAAATGAAATAAACCTCATGATTGAGCCTATCATAGTGAAAATTCAACATGGTATCAGAGCATAGGTCTTGAAGAAGCCATTGCGCAAGCCTACAATGGCAATCGTCCTCTTTTATGAAATCTGTATGGCCCTCTTAGGGTTTCCATAAAATCGTACGACCCTCTCCCTTTTGAGTGTTTCAGCACCTTCTAATGAAACTTTTGGGATAAAATTGAATAGGGGTGTGTGGCCTCCCTCACCACACCTCCAGCAACTCTCAGATTGCATTTCCGAGCATTTTGGATTTTTGGCCCTAGGGTTTCATAATTTTCTGCAGAAATTTCAGTTTTAGGGTTTCTACAGGTCATTGAAGGAGATTTTTAGCTCACCAGTGTTATTCTGACTTTCAAGGCTTATTGTTGGCAGTCATAAGCCCAACAAAACCTAATATTTCTATCCTATCCTAGCCGTTAGGTTTCCTAGCCCAATTGGTAAAGGTTTGTGAAGAATCTTAAAATATAATGAACAGAACTATGGTGGAAGATAGGCTTGATGGATCAAGCAACTTCAGTTCCTGAAAGTCAAGACTTCAGAGAGATGAAGACATCAAAGAAGAATCCTTCTTATTCATTTCATCACTCTTGGGTATGGTTCCTACTGATAATGATATTTTTTTAATTGACAGTGGTGCCTCTAGGCACATGGCCAGATATAGAGATCGTCTAACAGATCTTGTTGAGAAAGAAACCAGTCTACATGTTGTACTTGGAGACAATGTCAAATATAATGTGAAAGGGGTTGGAACTTCTACATTCCAACTAGATTTTGACATACCTCTTCAGTTGAGTGAGGTACTATATGTACCCGAGATGAAAAGGAACCTTGTCTTCATTTCTGCCTTAGAGGATAAAGGCTACAAGGTTACCTTTTCTGAAGGAAAAGTGCTTGCATGGCACAAGGACTGATCCAAATTTATGCAGGAACACAATGAAATATAGAAATACACATAAACGCAGAGATGCAGTGGAAGAAAAACTCCATTTCATTAACAACAAATGACTAAAATATGCTTACAGACAGAATGGAAATAAAATAGCTCAAGCACCGGTAGCTTATCTCTGAGAAGAGATGTGGCGGCTACTGGCCTCTAAAATCTTTGTTATAATGAGGCTTGAATCCCTATATATTATTGACAAACAATGGAAAACCCTAAACATCCAAAAACCTAACCCTAGGAGATGAAACACCAGAATATGGGCCTCGTTGGGGTAAATTGGTACATCAATTTCCCGAGGTCGTAACTTCGGCATACTATCTCCATTTGACGCACATGATACATCGTTAGAAAGATCTTTCAGAGGACTACACTGTTGACAGCAAATATAGAATCTAAAACAGACTCATATTCCCTGGATCATTCATGCCCAAAAAACGTCGTTTAGGGCCTCAAAATGGCTCTGGAAGTTCAAGACCCGAAAAACTGCTAAAATTAGTAAATTGTGGTACAATTAAAGAAAATGAAAAAACTGAAAGAAAAAATGGTGTGGGTCCAAGTCGAATAGGAAAGTGGCCACCAATATCCACCTGGATCATTCCTCCCCCCTTAGGAAGAAATGGTTCCCATTGTGTTGAGTTCCTCCATGAGATGAGGAAAGTTTTGTTGAACTTGGTCCTTGGTGAGCCACTTGCCCTGGTGAAGGAGTTGGTCTACTTTGACAACTCAATATAGTTGGATCCTCTGTTGGCGGGTGTTCTTGATCTGTGTTTCCATAATCCGATCAGTTGTGGTTTGTTTCATGCAATCTGGGTTTAACTTTGTTGGTGTGAGTTGTTCTGCCATGTCGGATGTGTCCAATAGAGGTGGAAAGTAGGGCCGAAGGTGGTCCACATTGAACACTGGGTGTAGACTAAGGAATGGTGGAATACTGAGCTCAAAGGCATTGTCCCCTATAGCCTTGGTGATGGTGCATGGCCCATATTGGAGCAGGCGAATCTTACGATAGGGTCCAGTGAGGAGCTCCTTTTGCAAATGTAGCCACACTTTGTCGCCCACCTGGAAGTTGTGTGGCACCCAATGTTGATCATGTCGTTGCTTGTACTTAGCATTGGCTATGTCCAAGATGTCATGAACCTATTGGCGGATGTGTTGAATGTGCTCAATGAATTTGTTTGCCTTGTCATCCTCAGACTGCACATGGGTTGAATCTACCTGAGTAGCTGCAAATGGCATGGCTACATCAATGGGACATAGTGGCTGGAATCCCAAGCCCACCTGAAAGGGGTTGTGGCTGGTTGAGATATGGAGAGCCTGGTTGTAGCTGTGTTGTACATAGGGGAGGCTCTCATCCCATGTGTGTGGATGCTTTGAGTTGTACATGCGCAGAATGTGTACAATCATTCAGTTGACGACCTCTGTCTAGCCATTAGTTTGCGGATGGAAAGTTGTGGACTTGGTGAGCTTGGTGTCCAGCATCGACCAGAGGCTGGACCAAAATGTACTGAGGAACCTGTTGTCCCGATATGAGATGATAGACTATGGGATACCAAAGTATACCCACACTCGTTCAAACAAGAGTTTAGTAGTGGCTTATGTTGTGATATTCTTCTTGCAGGCCATCATAATGAACATCTTCAAGAATCTGTCAACAACCACAAAAACACAATCATTTCCATGCTTAGTAGAAGGAAGGCCCGACATGTAATCCATGGAGATGGATTCCCAAGTTCGACTAGGGGTAGGCAGCGGAGTATAGAGGCCTTGCTTCTTGATGGTCGGTTTGGCAATGGCTCAAGCAATGCAGGATTTGATGTACTTCCCGACATCCTATCGAAGGTTTGGCCAATAGAAATACTTTTGCAATACTGCCACGGTTTTCTCGACCCCAAAATGCCCAGCGAACCGACTCTAGTGCGCCTCCCAAATCATCTTCGCATGCTCTCTTGAAGGAACACAAAGGTGTCCAGGGTGACAAAGCATGGCATCCTGGAGGTGAAAATTAATAACTTGCTTACCCTCCAAGAGTGTATTGTATGTGTGGTCGAATTCTACATCACTTTTGTAGAGAAGTGGCCAATCGGAAGTCTCGTGCCCACAAGAGTTGAGCACCATGGTTAGCACCATGATAGGTGGTCGGTTGAGGCCGTCTGAAACATTATTGGTGCTTCATTTCTTGTACTTAATGTTCAAATGAAACTGTTACAGGTATGTGGACCACTTCTGATGGCGATCATTCTGCAACTTCCCTTGTGTCTGTATGAACTGCAAGGGTCGGTGGTCTATGTGGATGACCGTTTCCTTTCCCAAAATGTAATGTTTCCATTGTCGGCAAGCCTGCACAATGGAATACATCTCTTTGTCATAAGTGGGATACTTCCAGACTGTGTTGGAAAGTGTCTCACTGTGATATGCCACTGGATGCCCCTATCGAGTAAGGACTGCCCCAATAGCATAGTCGGAGGCATGTGTCTCGATCTCAAATGGTTGTTGCAAGTCTGGTAATGTGAGCACTGGTGCAGAGCAAAGGTGATGCTTCAAATCTTTGAACACCTTCTGTTTAGATCCAGACCAAAAGAATTTTTCTTTCACTCCTCCCTTGATGACTTGACTCAAGGGCCAAGTGATATGAGAGAATCCCAACATGAACCTGTGGTAGAAATCGGCAAGACCCAAAAAGTTGCGGAGCTCTATTAGGGTGGTTGGGGCTAGCCAATCACAAATGACTTGGATATTGGTTGTATCCACATGCACCCCCTGCTCATCAATAATGTATCCCAGATATTGAACTTGGGTCATGCCAAAAGTGCACTTCTCCAAATTGGAACACAACTTGTGTTATCGCGATGTTTGGAGGACCTGTCGGATGTGGTGGAGGTGCTATTCCCAAGTCTGGTTGAAGATCAGAATGTCATCCAAGTACACCACTACAAATGAGTTGGTGAATGGTCGCAAGATGTCATCCATTAGTCTCATGACGGTTGCAGGGGCATTCGTCAACCCGAAAGGCATGACCAACCATTCGAAAAGTCCCTCCTTGTATTTGAAGGCAGTCTTCCACACATCAGAGGGTTCGATTAGTACCTGGTGATACCCAGACTTCAAGTCGATCTTGCTGAAATATTTCTCCCCCTTGAGTTGGTCCAAAAGGTAATCAATCTGTGGGATCTGAAACCTATTCTAGATAGTGATCTTGTTCAGTGACCGATAGTCAATGTAGAGTCTCCAAGTCCCATCCTTCTTCTGCACCAGCATGATCAGGCTCCCACGGGGTGATGAACTCAGTCGGATGTGACCTTTCTGCAATAGCTCCTAAATCTGCCTCTTGATTTCGTCATTCTCCAAAACAGAGCATCGATAGATTGGTCCATTGGGCAGCGGTGCACCTGTGGTCAGATCTATCGGGTGCTTGACCTGACAGTGTAGAGGCACCCCTGCGGGGGAGGTGAATATGTCCTTGTACTCCTCCACGACCTTATCCATCTATTTTTGTCATGCAGAGGAGCCCTGTCTGGAGGTCGTGACCACAGTATTCTTCTTTCCCTGAGGGCAGATCATCAGGAAAACAAATTTCTTGGTTTTGGAAATGATCCTACTACATTGTTTTGCAGTAACCAAAGAGATGGCTATAGGCAGTGTTATTTCTAGTATCCTGTACAGCTTATTGCCCAAAGAAATAATAACAGCATGAGGCCTGGAATCATACACAGCATGTCTCTTCCACAAGTATGGTTGGCCTAATAATACATTAGAAACATCAAGACGAGCAATGTCACATAATACCTCATCCGTGAAGGGCTTGATGTTGTAGGGAAGGCGGCATTGTTGGCTAACGCAGAGATCTTGTCCTTGGTGCAGCCACCCAATGGTGTATGGTTGTGGGTGTGTTGTGGTTGGTAAGCCCAGTCATTTCACGACCTCTACTGAGATGAGGTTCTTATAGCTCCCACTGTCGACAATGAACTGCAACGGGGAACCCTTTACCCACATCTGGGAATGGAAAAGGCACTTCGCCTCCTTTGGATCTTTTGGTTCCTTCTTCTGGATCTTTGTGGTGGAAATGGTGGTGTTGGGCTCCGCATTGATAATCTGCTTCCCCTTGTCATTTCCCTTTTCGGGTTTTTATTCAGATTCGAAGCCTACATCCGATTCAGAAGCCTTCAACTCGGCTACAAGTCACTGCTTGGCCCGACACTCATTTGTGTTGTGAGTGGAGCTGTTATGGAACTCACACCACTTCCCCGTGTCCTTTTTTGGCTTCATGGTGTTGTTCTTTGCTTGTGGATTTGGTAGGTTTTCTTGGGCTTCCTTGCCTTGGCTTGGTCCTTTGTTCGGAAGTTTGGGGTACATTTCCCTTGCTTTTGATTTGCAGACCCAAATTCTCGCTTCTTCTGTTTGAACTTCTGCTCAATCTTGGTAGCATATTGGCATGTCACACCAAGCGAGGAGATGTCGGGGAACTACATTTCCTCCTGAATGTATCTATGAAGACAATTGAGGTACTTTAACACCAAATGTTTCTCTGAATCTTTGATACCCAACTTTGTGCGTGGGGTATGGAAAAGATTCGTCAGCTCATGCACATCTTGGTCCCTTTCTTTCTGCAACATAGTCCATTATATGTATTTATCCTCATATCTCCCCATGGGATAATATTGTTCCTTGATGGCATCTTGGAAAGAATTCCAAGTGGGTGGGACTGAGAACAAAGAGGGTTCCCCCTCGCTCTGTTTCTCCCAGTTGGTTTCTGTTGACGGGCGAAACTGTCCATCCGTCAATTGAGAGAGTGGAACCGGTCCGGGGTTGTCTAAATAACCCAAGCCAATTGGAATGAACCACCCTGACGAGTTTAACGGCTCCGTTGGCCGCTCTAAGGTCTCCTAAGAAAACCAAAGAGAAAACTGATCTGAACCAATTAATCTAACTAAACTAATAAAACAAATAAAACTATCCAAAACAAACTAAAAGAATCTAAACTAATTACAACTAATAAAACAAATTACTAACTAACTAATATACTAATCTAATTAAAACAAATTACTAAATTAAATTAAAACTAAATCTAGCTATTCTAACTATTATATACGATCGACTAACTACAATTATAATGATTCAAATCAGCTATCCTATTATCAGTTGTAATATTTCTTATTCACAAATGTACACTATAAACAACCTACATATTTAATTAAAACCTGCAAAACTTATGTGTTTGCTGCATCAAGACAGCCAAGAATCTCTTTTTTTATTTTTATATTTTATGAAAAAGAAATAAAAACTACTGAAATTAAACGATCTAATATATTTACTGAAATTAAACAATCTAATATAAATATGATTAAACTTATATCTATATTAAACTACTTAATAAAAACAGTAAACAACAAACTAATTGACCTGGAAACGCTCCAAGTATGCCCTGCGTGTGATAACTTCTAAGCTGGTCGGAGGAAGAAATTTGCACCGGTTAGTCCATAAGCTTTTTGTAAACGATCAGTTGTGCTGCTTCTTGAATTGATTTACAGGACAAACAAGACATAAAAGTAAATCATAACAATCTTATGATTATAAATTCCTGCAATAAGGGAAACCTGTTATGCAAAAAACTTATATATAACAACTCAATTTATGAAGAAGATAAACCTGTCATTCACAAACTGAATTGACAATTGTTATGTCTTTTATCTATTTGGAAGAGACAAGATATGGATAACAGTGATCAAAATTATATCATTTGCACATGATTCAGATAGCTAAAGTAGTCATAAACCATAAACAAAGTGATATACAAAACATGAAACAAAATGTTGATATATTGAAAAGCTAAAGCTGTGACAAAACATCAATTCTGCTCCAGTCTGTATTATAACTCCATGTCCTTGTTCTCCCACAACTGAGGATGAACATTATTACAAAAATCATAGGTATATATAAGTTTCTCCACAGGGTAAAACATCCATATGGATAATTATCAAACAGTTTTACATAATCTGGGAGATATCCCAAAATCTCCTAAACTAAGCAAATAAAATGCAAGTGAAATCTTTGAAACATCCCCTAACTGCTCAACAACTCAATTGCAAATTCGAATTTACCTGCAATAGGAAACAAATATCCAATTAGAAAGATATTTCAGTAACAAAACACTAGAAAAAAATTGATTCTACAGACTTAGCTACAGAATCATCTGATTCTGTAGCTAATCTAAAATAGCATATAGAATCAGATGGAAATCAAATGAAATCTTTTTAAAACAATCCAATCTTAACCTTCTTTTAACAAATATTAAAATCGAATTACTAATGGTTCAAGCAAATTTATCATTTAAATCAAATCAAATCGAAAAGGATGCAATCGAAACAGGATAAGAATGCTCTGTTTTTAGTAGCCATAGAATCGGGTCAAATAATGACCACACTGTTTCATACCCAAATGCAATTACAGTTAAATTGCATCGTATCCAAAACCAATATAGTTACAATCGAACACAGTCGAAATCGATTGGTTACAGTTGTGCATAAAATTCGTATTGTTTTAATCAAATGTCGATATAGAAAGGCCGTTACGATTATTGCCAAACGTTCATAACAGCATCGAACTTCACCATAGATTACAATCGTTGAGCGTTTACATAGCAAATCAGACAAGATCACATAATGATCGTAACCATCAACAGCAGTGATAACTATAAATTGGGCAATAATCAAATCGAAATGTGACTAAGCTAAAAATAAAAACACATTGTAATCCTGGGCATAATCAATTTCATTCCAAAACCAAAATTAAACAATAAATGAATCAAACTCATCATACAGTCAAACTATGCGAACCAATAGGTTGGATATAACAGTCGAATCTACTTGCAATTTAGTCATGCATCCACAGAAGGGTATTCGAATTGGTCAAGAAAACATGGAATATACAACAGTGAACCATAATTTACCAAACATATCGTATATGACCAACTCGAAATTAAAAATTAACTGTGTTCGAAACTGATATACCAGAAACGACCTGTGTTTAGAAAATATTGACAACTTCAATAATCGACAGAGTATTCAGTTCAAACCAAATCGAAATAATCAAATCTATTCTACGATCAATCGAATCAAAACCAAATCCAATCGAAACTTAAAAACAATAAAAAAACTTAGATTTATCAAAACCGAATTATATACAAAACGCGTGCTTATGTAACAGAGCAGATAAATGATATAAACAGATTTTATGATTATATAAATAGGTGAAAGTCATACCAGTGAGGTTGATCTAACTATGCCAATTTTGAATTGACGAATGTTGTTGCCGACTCCACATTCTCAAATAAAATCGAACCAGTTGTTCGTTGTTTCTTATCAGTGGATGGCATTTTATCCTTTTGACCAGAGAGCCTTGCAACTTGATCCTCTAGAGCATGAATTCTGGATTGGAGCATTGGCACATCAATGTAATACCTTTCCAACCATGTGCCACATTGATCACACGGTGGAGCTGCTGGTTGAGATAGAACAGGAGGGGGTTTCGATGAGTCACCAGGGGTTTCACAGGGCATTTTAATGCCGGAAAAATTAGGATCATTTTGCAAACAAGGGGGTAAGTTCTTCACAAAATCAAATGAGGGTTTGTCACACAGACCTTCAGAATAGGGATACTCGCTTGCGAGGTATCGTTTAATCTCCGAGTCAGAATATTCACTGACCACGATAGGGTCAGGGCTAATAGGAATTTTGTGTTTATTTCTTGCCATGCGAGAGATTAACCGGGCATTTTTCTTGCCTTTAGCATTCGCATTCCGTTTGGCCTTAGGCCTTTTAGCCACGGGTTTAACATTGTCCACATCTGTGGTGACAGAATTGGGTAGGTCAATAGGTGAATCAGGTAGGGGTTTGGGTAGCAGAGCACTATAAGGCACAGGGGGTACCAACTGGCTCTCTCTTACCACAGGCTTGTCAACCTGTGGTGGGCTTAAGCCATCAAAATCATTACGTTTAAGAAAATCCTCCCAACAGTCTCGGTGCAACCCTAAATGATATACCACAATCATTTTAATTAACCCAAAGTGAAACAGGCTATTGTCGGCCTGGTTTCGTTTATACCTTTTGGACATTTTAAACAAACTCCTATGCAAGTAGTGAGGCATGTTTAGTTCAAAACCCATGAAAACCATAAGGAGCCAAAGGTGATACATGAGAATGAAACCGTACCTGCCCTCGCAGGTGATGAATTGTTTAGTTATCATCAGCAAGTCATGCCAGCGTTGCTTCAGCATGCTTGCGGGCAAACCCTTGTCACAAGAATTAATATTTCGTGACTGGAAGAGAAACATCCACGGGACATCGTCCACCTTACAATTTTTCGACCATTTATGTCCAATAGTAGGCAGACCAGTAGCCAGACTAATAAAATGCTCATCAATTTCTAACTGCACATCCCCAACCTTGGCTTGGCAGCCATCGAAAGTTAACGCAAATTTTCGAGCCACACCAGGGTTAAAGCCATCAAACCTTCAGATGAATGGGAGCCATCCGAATTCTTCCAAGTCGTTGTAAGCACCATCAAACATTAACAGTGCCTGGTTACCATTGGGCTCATCCCTTACGACCAGAGCCATGGCGCAGGCATCATGGTAGGGTTCGGATCACACACACAGGAGAATAATCGATAGGGCTAACAACTGCAAGCGCTCAACGAGGAGGCAAATCAATATGCGCGTCAGAAGGTGGTGGGTTAGTTCACCGCCATGCAAAACATTAATGGCACAGTACCATCCCTTTTCAATCAATCATAACCAATATTAACATTATTCGGCCAACCCAAGGTTTAAACGGTGGACAATTATATCAATGTGCCAATGTATAGTTTGAAACCACGATCGTTCAATGTAAAATCAAACCCACAAATCAATGTGCCAAGTAATAATTCAAACCATAAAATCAAAATCCAAAAGTTTAATCGATGCGCCATTGTAAAACCTCAAACCATTGCCATTCCATATAAAATCAAAATCATATGTTACCCATGCACTTTGTTGCATGACCAAAGTTTATAAAACATGATAAGAGATTTCATAAAATCGATAGGCAACGAGCTTATAAGGATCGAACCATAATTCTTCTGAAATCAAGTATAACTCATAAATTCACATGCTCAATACCTTATCAATCAAATAATAACCAGGTTGCGCAATCAAAGCAAGAATGTCATAGTTTGAAAAATCTCCTCAGCCACATAATGATAAAAACAAGGTAAGTACCAATCAGAATATCAATGGGAGGCTCACGACAGTTCAACTAACGATGGAGGAGTTTTCACGCTTTCAGTCATGAAAAATAAATCGAAACCAATTTTCAAACATCGCATGAAATGAAAATATCGTTAATTTGCAAAATGCGACGACAACTTGAAGTTCAGAAGAAGCAGGTGTAGGCATCTTAGAGGGCAATTGAAAAAATTGAATTGGCTGCCAACAATGGCGACACACTGGGAGAAGCAGTTATCTTTGTTGAAAGAAACAAATTCAGATTAGGACGACAAAGAAGATTTCAGCTCAAAAACAACAACCAGAAAATCGTACAAACATCATCATTTACTATCTTTTTCAGCGATGTTTTAAAGATGCAAACCAGTAACAATATTAAGATCAGCAAGTCATGATTTTTTATGATAAAATCTTCAATACTATTGGCATGGCCACTGCTGCCAGTAGACGTCCATAGCCTCGACAGGGTTTCCATTTAACCCACTCAGATGTCTTTATCCTATCAAGAAGTTCTAGATTAGAATAAAGGACTTTAAAAGAGGTTTCTTATATTTTTTCAGATTTTCATGTACCCGACATTGCTTCGCTGCCAGCGAGCCTGTTCAGTACCCCGGTGAAGTGTTCTTGGCACCATACTTGCATTTACCCGCTGCCAGCGAACCTGTTCAGTATCCCGATGGATTTACAAACACTTCCCACAGCTCTTATTAATATTTTTATTTTATTTTTTGTTTATAGATAGCTGAGCGGGGTGACGTTGAAAAATCTTAATATTCTTATCATATTTTTTTAGACCTCATCATAATTTTTAGTACTGTCCTTTATTCAGCACCAAAAATGTTTTATTTCTAAAACAACTTACTTTGACAGGGAGACATCCGTTTGAGTCATTCCTTTACAGAAAAGGGACAGCGTAAAAAGATAATAGATGATCATGACAAACTTCACTCAGAGATTGAAATTAGTAAACTTCTTTCAAACGGTAAAATTTTGCAACATAAATATCAATTTCAAAACTATATCATTGATGTTCGTACAACCTTTCAGAAGTTATTTCAGCGAAGAGATTTTCTTATGGTCTTTGTCTGAATAGCTCAGTACACAGGCATGCATATCCTTCAAAAAACACAAAAAATTGATCAATCAAATCAAACAACCAAAAACGAAAACCAAGGCAAAAATAAAGACAAAAGGCAATCTTTACATAATATACAGGGGTAAAAATCAAGCAAAGTATCTCTTCAGGGCTTGGCCATTCACCGGATAGGTGTCAAGCTGCCCTTCAAGATTCTACAATCGAAAGGAACTAGGACCCAACTTTTCAGCAATCAAAAATGGCCCAAGCCACAAATTTTGAAACTTGGTATGTTCACCCTTCCCTTCGTGTGGTTTGTCCCACTTTAAGACAAGATCACCTGCTTCAAAATTCCTATCAGAAGCAGAATTAGAATCGAACCATCTTTTAATCAGTTGTTGATGTTGGTCTAATTTGTGCTTAGCTTGGGTTCTTACTTCTTCTAACTTCATCAAAGCGTTAATACGGCTTTCTAAATGGGGACAATCTGCTTCTTGAACCTTTTGTGACAATTGAAGTGAAGGAAGAAGAATGTGAGGTGGCAGAATGGCTTCTCTGCCATAAACGAGGAAAAAGGGGGAATTACCTATAGTGGCTTTGGGTGTTACCCTATCAGCCCACAGTGCATTCAGCAGTGCGTTGTGCCAGTTCTTGTGATTTTTAGCCACGGTCCTCTTGATAATTTTGATCAAGTTCTTGTTCGTTGATTCTGCTAGGTCGTTGCCCTGGGGGTAGTAACTAGCAGAATACTTCAGCTTTATTCCCTTCTCTAAGGTGAACTCACTCATTTCAAGAGAGGAAAAGTATGAAGCATTATCAAAGACTAGACAATCAGGGATACCAAAATGGGTGATGATATTCGAGTTTAGAAAAGCGATCACCTGACTTGTGTTAACAGTTCTTAGCGTGGCGGCTTCAGACCATTGAGTAAAGTAATCAGTGGCTGTCATAACATAATTGTGTTGTTGTGAGGATGGAGGGTTAATAGGACCAATGATATCAAGGCCCCATTGCTGGAAAGGAGAATCGACTATGACGGGTTGCAAGGGGAAGTCTGGTTTTTGCAATCGCCCTAATGCTTTCTGACAAATGATACATTTACGACACAAGACATGGGCGTCTCTAAAAAGAGTTAGCCAGTAATAACCAGCTCTTAAAACCTTATGAGCAGTGGTATCACCACCGAAGTGACCACCAGCTTCTCCAGCATGCAACTCAAGCAGGACTTTCTCTGCTTCATCCTTCTCAAGACAACGCATCAGTACGCCATCAAAATTTTGACGAAACAGTATATTGTTAATCAGATTAAAGGAGGCAGACTTTAGTCTCAACGCTCTTCTTTTGGCAGGGTCAAGGTGAAGGGGTGCTGATCCATGTTGAAGGCAGTGTCTAATATCGTCGTACCAAGGACTCATGAGGTTTTGTGTACAACAAATCAAATTCTGATCGCATTGTTCTAAGTTTGAGGAATCACTATCTTCTTGTTGTTTCTTTTCTTAATCAACTACCAACTTACACAACCCTTGGCCTCTCACAATCTGTGCTGGGGTGATTTCCAAGTCATACTCCTGCAAGGAGGTGACCCAGTTGTCTCTTTTCTCTCCTAGCTCTTTTTGCACTAACAAGTTCCTAACGGCAGGGTAGGGGACAACGACTTTCATCCTTGACTTCAAAAGATAGGACTGGAAATGTTTGACTGCCTTGAAGACAGCGTAGGCTTGTCGATCGACCGCTGGGTAGTTAAGGTCAGCACCTTTGAAAGCATAGCTCATAAAGGCGATGGGTACTTCATTGTTCTCGCGGTTCTTGTGAGTTAGGACTGCGGCATAGGAACAATCAGAGGCAAAAGTATAGAGTGTAAAGTCTTGAGAGAAATCAGGACTCATGAGAGATGGAGCGTCTATTATGGCCTTCTTTATAGCGTTGAAAGCTTGGTTTTCTGTGGGTCCCCAGTGATATTGGGTGTCTTTCTTAATCAGGTTCTGGAGAGGCTTGACCATTTCGGAGAAACTGGGGACAAATCTTCTCACGAAATTAATCTGGCCCAGGAAAGACTGCATGGACTTTTTGGAAGTAGGTGGGGGAAGTTTAGCGATGACTCGGGTCCTCTCGGGATCAATAATCATTCCATCACTAGACACAATGAATCCTAGTAATTTACCCTGTTCTACTGCAAAGATGGACTTCTTGGGGTTCAAAGAGATGTCGTATTTACGACATCGTAGCAGAACGGCTCCTAAGTGAGCTAGATGATCGTCTTTGTTTTTAGAATAAATGGTCACATCATCTAAGTAGACTACTACAGAGTGATTGATTAAGCCTCTAAAATCAATATCCATTGCTCTTTGAAAGGTAGCACCGGCATTAATCAATCCAAAGGGCATTTTGCGATAAGCATAAGTGCCCCACGGGGTACGGAAGATAGTTTTTAATTGGTCTGAGGGAGACATCAAGACTTGGTTATATCCAGAGAAACCATATAGTAAGGATAGCCTCTCGGAACCAGATACTTGTTGAAGAATATGTTCCATGGGAGGGACAGGATAATTATCTTTATCAGACGCTTTGTTGAGGTTTCGGAAATCGACACAAAGTCGAATTTCTCCATTTTTCTTCCGTACTGGGATGAGGTTGGATACCCATTGAGTGTGTCTAACAGGAAAAATTATTTTAGCACTAAGGATTTTATTCAATTCTTTTTGTACGGTCGGTTCTAATTTAGGATTCATTTTCCTCAGTTTCTGTTGGAAGGGCAAGGTTTGGGGCTTCATCGGGATGACATGCTGTATAATATTAGGATCGAATGTTTTAAGATCTTCGTAAGTCCAAGCAAAGACATCCTTGAATTCTTTAAATAATTTAACAAAAGAAGCTTTTTCTTGTCTAGAACATCCCAAGCCTAAGTTGATACACTGAGGATTTTCACTAGTCCCTAAATTGACCTTTTCATAAGACAATGAGGAACTGTTGGTTTTACAATTGACCGTCTTTTTAAATTTATCTTCAAAATCAGAAAACTTTTCTAGTCTAACAACAGATTTGGGTATGGAATTTACCATGTCCGATAGAGCCTCGGGAGATTTCGGATTAGGTATTACCGTAAATTCATGCAAATTGTCGTCGTGTGTTTGTTCATCTATCACCGCACCTAGAAAGGTTTATTCCATGTGCAGAAAGTTAATGATCTGCTGATCATCGTCAAATACTCTCCAGTTCGTGATATTGTAAGGAACAGATGGTCAAAACAATAGCTCTACAGAGAATGATTTTGGGGATAAGCCTTCTACAGGAAGAAGTTTAGAGGCAACATTAGCTAGTAAATCTGCTTCGGCATTGTTTAATCTAGGAATGGAATTTATATTAAAAGTAGAAAATTTGTTTATTAAACTCCATACCTCAGACTGGTAAGATTTGAGATGCGGGGAAAGACAATGTATAGAATTTTTTACCTGCCTGACTACTATCTCAGAGTCGCCGAATACAATTAGATTTTGAATGTGCATGTCCAAGGCTTTTCTGAGACCTTGTAATAAAGCCTCATATTCTGCAATGTTGTTAGTGCATTCAAATTCTAATCTACAAGCCAATAATGTCTTGTTACCTGTCGGATCGATAATGATGTATCCAGCACCAGCTCCTTCTTTAGACTTGGAACCGTCGAAATATAAAGACCAAATTTGATTTCCATCCGGCTCATGGGACTGTTGGATAGAAGCTGTTGGTTGTGTAAGTGCTTTGATCTCGGATTGTTGTTGTGGATTGTTGATAGGTGAAACTTCAGCTATGAAATTTCCGAAGAAGGTGTCCATCCCTTGGACTTCAGGGGAATCAACCAGAGGTGTATATGGTTTGTTGGGGTCATTCAAGTCTGTTACCGTGAACTTGAGGTAACGCTCACGGTTCACCCTGATTTTGTTGGGCTTGCCATTTTCTGGAAGCCATAAGTGAGACCAGTCCATTACAAAGTAACCATGTAGCTGCTCCGACCAGTCCCTACTCAAAAACATACCATACACTTCTGGAATATCCACCACAATTATATCAATAACCTGATGAACCTTTGGGTTAGACGATAATCTAATTAATACATTTTTCAGTTCGCCTATAAATTTAACATCTGTTCGATCAAGCTGTATGATTTTCAAAGAAGATGGTTCTACTTCGGCGTTAATCCTTTGGCAGACTGACGAAGGCATCACGTTTGACGATGCTCCTGAGTCAACCATACAATTATGCACATTTCTGTTGAAGATTTTGAAAGTTAAAA
>ML781887.1:1100819-1111171 GCA_009831015.1 Picea engelmannii | reverse complement strand
CCTATTATCAGTTGTAATATTTCTTATTCACAAATGTACACTATAAACAACCTACAGATTTAATTAAAACCTGCAAAACTTATGTGTTTGCTGCCTCAAGACAGCCAAGAATCTCTTTTTTGATTTTTATATTTTATGAAAAATAAATAAAAACTATTGAAATTAAACGATCTAATATATTTACTGAAATTAAACAATCTAATATAAATATGATTAAACTTATATCTATATTAAACTACTTAATAAAAACAGTAAACAACAAACTAATTGACCTGGAAACGCTCCAAGTCTGCCCTGCATGTGATAACTTCTAAGTTGGTCGGAGGAAGAAATTTGCACCGGTTAGTCCGTAAGCTTTTCGTAAATGATCAGCTGTGCTGCTTCTTGAAGTGATTTACAGGACAAACAAGACATAAAAGTAAATCATAACAATCTTATGATTATAAATTCCTGCAATAAGGGAAACCTGTTATGCAAAAAACTTATATATAACAACTCAATTTATGAAGAAGATAAACCTGTCATTCACAAACTGAATTGACAATTGTTATGTCTTTTATCTATTTGGAAGAGACAAGATATGGATAACAGTGATCAAAATTATATCATTTGCACATGATTCAGATAGCTAAAGTAGTCATAAACCATAAACAAAGTGATATACAAAACATGAAACAAAATGTTGATATATTGAAAAGCTAAAGCTGTGACAAAACATCAATTCTGCTCCAGTCTATATTAGAACTCCATGTCCTTGTTCTCCCACAACTGAGGATGAATATTATTACAAAAATCATAGGTATATATAAGTTTCTCCACAGGGTAAAACATCCATGTGGATAATTATCAAACAGTTTTACATAATCTAGGAGATATCCCAAAATCTCCTAAACTAAGCAAATAAAATGCAAGTGAAATCTTTGAAACATCCCCTAACTGCTCAAAAACTCAATTGCAAATTCGAATTTACCTGCAATAGGAAACAAATATCCAATTAGAAAGATATTTCAGTAACAAAACACTAGAAAAAAATTGATTCTACAGACTTAGCTACAGAATCATCTGATTCTGTAGCTAATTAAAATAGCATATAGAATTAGATGGAAATCAAATGAAATCTTTTTAAAACAATCCAATCTTAACCTTCTTTTAACAAATATTAAAATCGAATTACTAATGGTTCAAGCAAATTTATCATTTAAATCAAAACAAATCGAAAAGGATGCAATCGAAACAGGATAAGAATGCTCTGTTTTTAGTTGCCATAGAATCGGGTCAAATAATAACCACATTGTTTCATACCCAAATGCAATTACAAGTAAATTGCATCGTATCCAAAACCGATATAGTTACAATCGAACACAGTTGAAATCGATTGGTTACAACTGTGCATAAAATTCATATTGTTTTAATCAAATGCCGATATAGAAAGGTCGTTACGATTATTGCCAAACATTCATAACAGCATCGAACTTCACCATGGATTACAATCGTTGAGCGTTTACATAGACAATCAGACAGGATCACATAATGATCGTAACCATCAACAGCAGTGATAACTATAAATTGGGCAATAATCAAATCGAAATGTGACTGAGCTAAAAATAAAAACACATCGTAATCCTGGGCATAAGCAATTTCATTCCAAAATCAAAATTAAACAATATATGAATCAAACTCATCATATGGTCAAACTATGCGAACCAATAGGTTGGATATAACAGTCGAATCTACTTGCAATTTAGTCATGCATCCACAGAAGGGTATTCGAATTGGTCAAGAAAACATGGAATATACAACAGTTAACCATAATTTACCAAACATATCGTATATGACCAACTCGAAATGAAAAATTAACTGTGTTCGAAACTGATATACCAGAAACGACCTGTGTTTAGAAAATATTGACAACTTCAATAATGGACAGAGTATTCAGTTCAAACCAAATCGAAACAATCAAATCTATTCTACGATCAATCGAATCAAAACCAAATCCAATCGAAACTTGAAAACAATAAAAAAACTTAGATTTATCAAAACCGAATTATATACAAAACGTGTGCTTATGTAACAAAGCAGATACATCATATAAACAGAGTTTATGATTATATAAATAGGTGAAAGTCATACCAGTGAGGTTGATCTAGCTATGCCAATTTTGAATTGATGAATGTTGTTGCCGACTCCACGTTCTTAAACAAAATCGAACCAGTTGTTCGCTGTTTCTTATCAGTGGATGGCATTTTATCCTTTTGACCAGAGAGCCTTGCAACTTGATCCTCCAAAGCATGAATTCTGGATTGGAGCATTGGCACATCAATGTAATACCTTTCCAACCATGCGCCACACTGATCACACGGTGGAGCTGCTGCTTGAGATAGAACAGGAGGGGGTTTCGACGAGTCACCAGGGGTTTCACAGGGCATTTTAATGCCTGGAAAATTAGGATCATTTTGCAAACAAGGGGGTAAGTTCTTCACAAAATCAAATGAGGGTTTGTCACACAGACCTTCAGAATAGGGATACTCGCTTGCGAGGTATCTTTCAATCTCCGAGTCAGAATCTTCACTGACCACGATAGGGTCAGGGATAACAGGAATTTTGGGTTTATTTCTTGCCATGCGAGAGATTAACCGGGCATTTTTCTTGCCTTTAGCATTCGCATTCGGTTTGGCCTTAGGCCTTTTAGCCACGGGTTTAACATTGTCCACATCTGTGGTGACAGAATTGGGTAGGTCAATAGGTGAATCGGGTAGGGGTTTGGGTAGCAGAGCACTATAAGGCATAGGGGGTACCAACTTGCTCTCGCTTACCACAGGATTGTCAACCTGTGGTGGGATTGAGCCATCAAAATCATTACGTTTATGAAAATCCTCCCAACAATCTCGGTGCAACCCTAAATGATATACCACAATCATTTTAATTAACCCAAAGTGAAACAGGTTGTTGTCGGCCTGGTTTCGTTTATACCTTTTGGACATTTTAAACAAACTCCTATGCAAGTAGTGAGGCATGTTTAGTTCAAAACCCATGAAAACCATATGGAGCCGAAGGTGATACATGAAAACGAAACCGTACCTGCCCTCACAGGTGATGAATTGTTTATTTATCATCAGCAAGTCATGCCAGCGCTGCTTTAGCATGCTTGCGGGAAAACCCTTGTCACAAGAATTAATCTTTCGTGACTGGAAGAGCAACGTCCACGGGACATCTTCCACCTTACAATTTTTCGACCATTTATGTCCGACAGTAGGCAGACCGGTAGCCAGACTAAGAAAATGCTCATCAATTTCTAACTACACATCCCCAACCTTGGCTCGGCACCCATCGAAAGTTAACGCAAATTGTCGAGCCACACCAGGGTTAATGCCATCAAACCTTCGGATGAACGGGAGCCATCCGAATTCTTCCAAGTTGTTGTAAGCACCATTGAACATTAACAGTGCCTAGTTACCATTGGGCTCAGCCCTTACGACCGGAGCCATGGCACGGGCATCATGGTAGGGTTCGGATCACACACACAGGAGCATAATCGATAGGGCTAACAACTGCAAGTGCTCAATGAGGAGGCAAATCAATATGCGCGTGCGAAGGTGGTGGGTTAGTTCACCGCCATGCAAAACATTAATGGCACAGTACCATCCCTGTTCAATCAATCATAACCAATATTAACATTATTCGGCCAACCCAAGGTTTAAACGGTGGACAATTATATCAATGTGCCTATGTATAGTTTGAAACCACGATCGTTCAATGTAAAATCAAACCCACAAATCAATGCGCCAAGTAATAATTCAAACCATAAAATCAAAATCCAAAAGTTTAATCGATGCGCCATTGTAAAACCTCAAACCATTGCCATTCCATATAAAATCAAACTCATATGTTACCCATGCACTTTGTTGCATGATCAAAGTTTATAAAACATGATAAGAGATTTCATGAAATCGATAGGCCACGAGCTTATAAGGATCGAACCATAATTCTTCTGAAATCAAGTATAACTCATAAATTCACATGCTCAATACCTTATCAATCAAATAATAACCAGGTTGCACAATCAAAGCAAGAATGTCACAGTTTGAAAAATCTCCTCAGCCACATAATGATAAAACCAAGGTAAGTACCAATCAGAATATCAATGGGAGGCTCATGACAGTTCAACTAACGATGGAGGAGTTTTCACGCTTTCAGTCGTGAAAAATAAATCGAAACCAATTTGCAAACGTCGCATAAAATGAAAATATCGTTAATTTGCAAAATGCGACGACAACTTGAAGTTCAGAAGAAGCAGGTGTAGGAAGCTTAGAGGGCAATTGAAAAAATTGAATTGGCTGCCAACAGTTTCCCACCGGTCCTTGACATGGGGGGCGGCTTTAAGGAGTGAAAAAATAATCCTTTCTCGGTCGGAAAAGTCGTGAACCGAGAAATAGCCTTCTAGCATATTCAACCATATATCAACGACATCTACATCTATTTGGCCCTCAAATATGGGAATGTCAAAGTTTACTTGTACCTTAAAAGGAGTGGTGCCTCCATAGTGATTGTTGGATGTAGATGCGCTACCAATGGGCAGTCGTTGAAGGATCTGGGCAAAGTTGTCCATCGTCACATTCCTTTGTTTCTTGAGGGCCTCCTCGAGCAATAATTTGATAGGATATCCTGCTCCCTCATCTTTCTTTTCTTCCCCCATGGGCGGTCGTTGGGGTTTGCAAGACTGATCTTGCAATGGTTCAACCAAATCGATCCCTAACTCCTTATACCCAGACCTCGTTGGGGACACACAAAGAAGGATCGAGAAAGAGAAGACTGCTCTGATACCATTGATCTGGATTTATGCAGGAACACAATGAAATATAGAAATACACATAAACCCAGAGATGCAGCGGAAGTAAAACTTCATTTCATTAACAACAAATGACTAAAATATGCTTATAGATAGAATGGAAATAAAATAGCTTGGGCGCTGGTAGCTTATCTCTGAGAAGAGATGTGGTGGCTACTAGCCTCTGAACTCTGTGTTACAATGAGGCTCGAAGGCCTATATATTATTGAGAAATAATGGAAAACCCTAAACATCCAAAAACCTAACCCTGGGAGATGAAACGCCAGAATATGGGCCCCGTTGGGGTAAATTGGTACATCAATTTCCAGGGGTCGTAACTTTGGCATATTATCTCAGTTTGACGCACATGATACATCGTTAGAAAGATATATTCGAGGACTACACTGCTGACAGCGAATATCAAGTCCAGAACAGACTCATATTCCCCAGAGCATTCATGCCCAAAAAATGTCGTTTAGGACCTCAAAACGGCTCTGGAAGTTCAGTACCCGAAAAACTGCTAAAAATAGTAAATTGTACTACAATTAAGAAAACTGAAAAAACTGAAAGAAACAATGGTGTGGGTCCAAGTGGAATAGGCAGGTGGCCACCAATATCCACCTGGATCAAGGACTCACATAAGATTTATACCTGAGTAATTGGTGTTCGATAAAACAGCTTATACAGGTTAACTTTCCAACCATTCCAGGCCATGTTACATGATACTATCATCTTGAGTGAGCTATGGCATAGGAGACTTGCTCACATTCCTTATAGAGCCCTTCCAGCTCTAGGGAAGATGATAACAGGCCTTCCAAAAATACAGGTTCAGCATAAAGGTGTTTGCAAAGTTTGTGGTCTTGGCAAGAATGTCAAGGGGTCCTTCTTGAGCAATGATAGCAAATCCAAGGAAATCTTGGACTTGATACATTCAAATGTGTGTGGACCAATGATTGTTGCCTCCTTGACTAAATATTTGTACTATGTTCTCTTCATAGATGATCACTCTCGAAAAACATGGATTTATTTCATGAAGACCAAGGATGGAGTCCTTGCAAGATTTCAAGAATTCAAAGATCAGGTTGAGAACCTGACCAGAAGGAAGGTTAAGGTACTAAGATCAAATAATGGAGGAGAATACACCTCCAAGGATTTCAGTGATTTCTATATTGAGGCGGGGATCAAGAGGGAGTACACATTCCCTTACAACCCTCAACAAAATGGGGTTTCATAGAGGAACAACAGAACCATCATTGAAGAAACCAAAGCAATGATACATGATCAGAGTCTACCTATGAATCTATGGGCAGAAGCATCCATGATAGCAGTATATGTTAAAAACAGGAGTCCTCGCCAGATTTTGAAGAACATGACTCCTGAAAAATCCTTCACCGGAGTGAAGCCTGAGGTTGGACACTTCATGATATTTGGGTGTCCAGTATACTTTCATGTACCCAAAGAGAAGAGGTCCAAGCTAGACCCTTCAGGCAGAAAGGGTACATTTGTGGGATACAGTGAATCTTCAAAGGCATACCAGACCTACATCCCTAGTCAGAGACAGATTAAAGTGAGAATAGATGTCATCTTTGAGGAGGAGATAGCCTTTCAAAGATCTAGAAAATCTCAAATGGATATTGACAGCAAGTCAGTACCCTCTCTGCCTTCAACAGTTGAGATGGAGACAGCCATTATTCCAGTCGATCCAATTGATCCAGTTGATCTAGTTGCTCCAATTGATATCCCCAGAGACATTGCAGTAGGCCATAAAAGGCCTGCCTGGGCTTGACAAACTATGTAGGAGGCAGAGGGACATACAGCTCCTCGAGGCACATTCTAAGAGAGAAAGAAACCAAAGAGATTTTCCAGTTGTTTTTTAGCCATGATCCACATCATTGATATTGAGCCTTCTTGTCATGGAGAAGCAGCAGGTCAACAGGTATGGAAAGATGCCATGGTAAAAGAGTATCAGTCCATCATGAAGAATGATGTCTGGGATATTGATCTGAGACCAGAAGGGAAGTTTGCAGTGACTTCCAAGTGGATCTATAAGATCAAGCATGCAACTGATGGAAGTGTCGAGAAATACAAAGCGATATTTGTAGCCAAAGGATTCTCACAAGTAGAGGGAATTGATTATGAGGAGACATTTTCTCCAGTATCCCGATACACTTCCATCCGTACTATCATTGCACTAGTTGCATCCATGGGTTGGAAACTACATCAGATGGATGTAAAGACAACCTTTCTCAATGGTGAGATTGAGGAAGAAGTTTGCATCGAGTAGCCAGAGGAATTTGTGATACATGATGAGAAATCTCATGTGTGCAGATTCAAGAAAGCCATGTATGGACTAAATCAGGAACCTCGTGCTTGGTACGAGAAGATGGATGGATTCCTGATGAGTTTGGGCTTCAACAAGAGTATTGTTGATCCAAACCTATATTATCACATTGTTGGTGATGAGTGTCTGATCTTGGTCCTGTATGTAGATGATTTATTCTTCACCGATTCAAAAAGACTTATTGTTGAATGCAAGTGTGCATCGACTTTTGAATTCGAGATGAAGGATCTGGGTATGATGCACTACTTCTTGGGATTAGAAGTATGGCAGAGGACTGATGATATTTTCCTGAGTCAAGGAAAATATACAGTGGAGATATTGAAGAATTTTGGTATGACAGACTGCAAATCCATGCCTACACCGATGGTGATGGATTTAAAGAAAATGAATGAGGTTTCTACTGATTCAGGCGAGATTGATCCACATTTATACAGACAACTGATTGGATCATTGATGTATCTGGTTAACACCGGCCCTGATATATGTTATGCAGTGAATGTACTTAGTCAGTTCATGAGTCAATCAAGAAAGACTCACTGGATAGCAGCGAAGCATGTATTGAGATATCTACGAGGCACGGTTGGATATGGCCTGAGATATGCCTGAAATGTAGACATGAGATTGCAGGGACATGCCCATGCAGATTGGGTAGGGAACGCAGTGGACTAGAAGAGCACATTCGGTTGTTGTTTTACCTTGGGATCTACCATGGTTTCCTGGTGCAGCACAAAACAGAGCTTTGTGGCTTTGAGTACCGCAGAAGCAAAGTATATAGCGTTGAGTGTGGCAGTCCACGAAGTAGTGTAGATTCACAAGCTCCTGACAGATTTATTTGATCATGAGATGGATTCTACCGACCACCATTATTCATTGTGATAACTAGAGTTGTGTGAAGCTCTCTGAGAATCATGTGTTTCATGATAAATCGAAACACATTGAGATAAAATATCATTATATCATAGACATGGTGTAGAGGAAAGCAATACGCGTGCAGTACCTTCCTACACATGAGAAGATTGCAGATATCTTCACCAAACCGCTTGTCGAGATGAAGTTTGAGTACTTTCATGAGAGACTTGGCCTGGTGGAGAATGCCTCCCTAGCTAAGAGGGAGTGTTGATGATTACAGCATCGTGAGACATCCTATAGGATACGTTCTCCTATGTGACTGAGTTGAGTCAACCTGAGAGGGAGCCCAGTGTTGGGCATACCCACGTGATGGGGCATCATTCTCCTCTGTGTGAGAATTGAGTCGTCCCCCAGTGGTTGGGGCATCGTTCTCCTCTAGAGATTTGAGTCTTTCCCCAGTGGTTGGGTGTGTCCATGTGATGGGTGTATTGTTCTCCTTTGTGTGAGATTTTAGACGATGTGGTACTCCAGATGATTATGTTGAGTATGACATCCCTGTGGATGAGCACAAGTGGACGTGTCCCTAGTGGCTGAGCACTAGTGGACGTGTGGATCCCTTGCTATATTGTCTAAGTGTAAGATTTACTTGTAACCCTAATTGTGATGTAAAAAGGGTACAAGTTGGCCCCACCATATGTGAAGGATAATTAATGTTTATTGTTATAATTAATTATATTTCTGAGTAATTGAGGTCGGCCATGTTGTACCAACAAACACATCTATTGTTGTGTTTGGTCTAGTATAAATAAAGGTGATTTCCCCGTTGAGGAAACACACTTGTCACATGTCATTTGAAAATTTCAGCAAGTACATTTTAGAGTTGAAGTGTGCACCTCTCTTGGTCGCTAGTTTCAAGGTGGTAGAGCACCCTCTTGTGTGCATTAGGGTTTTATGGTTGGGGGATCTTCTCTTGAGAATATAGCAAAGGATTGTTGGGTTTTCTTCCCTTGAGTAGAAGGGTTTACCAATATATTTCTTGTGTTCTTGTGCATGGTATTTCTTCTTGTGATCTTGGTTATTGCAGCACTTGTGAATGGTGTAGTTGCATTTGTTTGTGGTTCAAGTAAATGCTAAAATGAAATAAACCTCATTAAGTTGCCTTGTGATGAGAGCCCCTTTCTCTTGGCTATGCCACCAAGAGCCGCTACCCTGGTTTGGTGACCAGATAGGTGGTAGTGTCATACCGCTACATGCACATGGTCATAATAGGTTGGCTCATGATGAGACCCCATATCCATCAACTAGTACCTTAAGTGTTTATGTATCTTATGGGTCCCCTTTTCTTACTAAGAATATTTTCACTTATTTCTCGGGAATCCCTGGGGGAAGAATCTCAAAGGTTTCAACATGGCTTTTAACTCTTTCCGGCTAATTTTACCCTCTAGGCCTTTAGCCCCTTCTTCCTACAAAGCAAGGTACAACCCTTCCTAGTGTAGACAATCACAATGCCCAAACAAGGGTAGGGGAGATGAGAGGAATAAAGATGGAAAGTGGTAAGTATGGAGGGAGCAGACGATGACCTTTCACAGACCCACCCAATAGAAACCCATCCTAAAGGTAAATCAACTTACTAGGGCACCATGTCACCCTTCTAGGTATGAACGAGGCAAAGAGCATAATTTCCAAGAAAACGTCATGAAATGAAGAAGGATTCAATACAACATATTCAAGTGCTTCAAAAATTGGAGTGATACATACCATGATACCCGGACTCATTACCTCGTGGAGCAAGACTTACTGCTACTTCACGACCAGGCTGGTGGGATGGATATTATTGATGCTGAAAAATGGACTGCAATAAAGAAAAGAGGGACCCTCTGGGGCCATGCTTAAGATGTTCGGCTCTCGGTGCTCCATGTCTAGGACCTCTGGGCCTCGAGACACGATCTCCTTAGTTATCCCTAGGCTAGGGGATAACAAGGCCCAGGCATAGTCCTTACTTGATCATGACAAGGAATAATATGGACTCGAGATGCTTGAGGTTCTTTCCACATGTCAGTTATCATTGGGTTGACATTCACTCATAGGTGTGTACCTGTGGTGAACGATACTAGTGTGTTCTTTGTCCTAGTCATGGTGATTTGACAAGGAATGATAAAGACTCATGATGTTAGATGCTATCACATGTGGACCCAGAGTGTTTTAGGATAAATCCGTAAGTGCGGACACAAACCGATCTCCCCAGATCCACCTGGATCTGGAACAAACAGTGACAGAATACTACTCTTTCCCTAGTTCTAAAGTATTGAATGGACAAGAGAAGAAGGATGATATACT
>ML781887.1:1016278-1084588 GCA_009831015.1 Picea engelmannii | reverse complement strand
CCACCCCGCAAATATAATATATATGTATATGACTGAAATAAAACAATCAATATGCATGTGAGGAAGACAACTAACATGAAATGCAAATGGTATAATACACGAAAAAATTCCTACCTACCTATACTTATCTGTGGAATCATGTCCCACCACCTTGGTGGGGTTTGAGGAGGCGGCCATTAATGGGCAATGGGCGCCTTCTCCCTTCCAAAGTGGACAAATAATACAAGTTATCAATTGATTCCATTCTGACTTTGAAAGGTCTGAGCCATGATTGTGTGCTTCCCTTTACATTAGTTGGCTCTCCTTTTTTAGTATCCCACATCCATACCAAATCCCCCTCCTTGTATTTTCTGATCTTTTGTTTGGTTGTTCCTTGAATAACCCTGGTGCACTGTACTGAGGGAGGTGGGTGGGCTTCTTATGTAAAAACTTCTTGTTGGGATGGATGGATCTGTACGTCCTCTTCATCCTTTTTCCTTTTTAATATCTTCACTATCCCAACATCTTTGTTCTGAAATTCATCTAGGAGTTGTTGGTATTCTTCTTTCTTGGGCCATTCAATCTGGTCAAACTCTTCTTCTATTGCAAAGGGCATATCTTCCAGAGAATATTCTTGAAGAGTTTGTATCACATCTTTATGTGCTTCTTTTATGGGAGGAAAGATATCTTCCACATGATTTCCAGTTATTGGTACATTGAGTAAACGTCCAGTTGTCCCATTTTTCAAAGGTAATCGCAAAAAGGTGAGATCCATCTCAAGGGACCCGCCTATCATTGCACCAAACTTCCTAGACAACAACATTCCCCATACATTCGAGACATCAACCACTATAATATCTATGTGGATTGTTTTCTCGGGGAATTCTTTCAAGTGTACTTCAACATTTTCAACCACACCATGTGTGGGTATTGCTTTAGACTCAAAACCACACACATTCCTGTAAGGCCTAGTGACCTTCAAACCCATTTGCTGCATGACTTTAAGAGACATCATATTTGCACCAACACCTGTATCTAGCATGCAATTGTTAAGGTATTTATTGTTCATCATTAGAGTCATGAAGAAAGGGGGGTTTTCACCATACTGGATCCTAAAGTGATCAGCGTGTAACATAATTGGGGGGTCCATAGGCTCAGTTGTTCCCGAAAAGAAGGTATCAAAGCGTTCTTTAATAGATGGAATCTTAATTGCTTATTTTAGGGGAACTTTCACATGCATCTTTGATAAAGCCCCTTCAAAGTCAAAATCAAGGTCAACCTTACTAGTCTTGGATGTCTTGGGAGGAGGAACCTCAAGGGATTTTGGCTGATTAGAGGTAGGTTGTTTCGAATTCTTTCTCCTGTATACTTGAACTTCCTTCTTTTTTAGTTTTTCTCATGATTCTTGGTCCAAGTTGTTTATTATTTCCATCCTTGTTGCTCTTGTTGCTTCCTTCAGGGCCTGTTGATGTTCTACATCTGTGATATTTATCTGAGGAAGATTCATAAAGCAGTCCAAATTGTTGACTTGTTGCTGGCTAGCATTATAAGGACATTCATTCTCCCAATGTGCTTCACTGCATTCCAGGCACCAAGGGTTTTTATCAACGACGTTTGTAGGGGCCAAAGTATTCGGGACTTCATTTTCATTCTTCGGCTTGTAGGCTTGGTTCCTTTTCTAAAATTTCCCTTTGAATGGAGGTCTAGGTGCCTAGGTCTAGGACTTTGAAAGTCTAACGATCTGAATCATCATTTCTTCTTGATTTTTCATGATGCTATCCACGGAAGCTTGCAACTTACTGATACTGGTGCAGAGATCTGAAGCAGGTTCAGCATTGTGTACTACTTTCTTCTTGGTATCTATTCTCCCCCTAGGGTTAGCAAAGGGCTCAATCTTGGATGAAAGGAGATTTCCTTTTATCTTGGTAGTGAGCTCTTGGGCTTCTTGAATGGATTGGGGGTCTTTGTCTCTAAGAAGATACCCTAGTTGGCCACTGAAAGATCTGGTGTAAATGTGAACAAGATAGTCATCTTTCGGATGATGGCTTGGGGGAATTCTTTGGAGTAATGCTTCGAATCTGGTGTGAAATTCCCGAATAGACTCATTCTCATGCTTGGCAAGGCTATTTAGTCGGGTTAGCATCATGTTAGAGTCTTCTTTGATGCTCCACCTTCTGAGAAAGATTTTCTCAAGTCTATCCATGGTTTTGATGCTTCCATCAGGAAGACCGAGATACCAACGTCTTGCAGCATCATAAAGGGTAGCAGAGAATAACTTCATGACCAAGTCTTAAGCGTCATCACTGATGGGGTGAAGCTGAAAAAATGCCCAAAAGTTACTCATATGTTCTTCGGCACTCGTGGCATCAGTGCCGATAAACTTAGGCAACCACTTCTCATACTTAGGTGGCATTTGCCTAGGGTAGCCAGGTATGGCTGACATGTCCAATGGCTTGAATAGAGTAGATGACCATTGTCTTTGATTGTTAACTGGATTTGTAGTACCGGTCTGAGAGGTAGACATGTTTAAAGGAAGTCTCTTTCCAAAAAGTGACTTGACAACAGGTGAATTCAAAGGAGGCTTCCTTCTGAAAGCTAAAGGAGGATTATTAAATCTCCTTTTGGTTTGTGGAGTCGCCAGATAGTTTTCCTGAAACTATCAAAGAGTAGGGGAATAAAATCTAGTGGAGTTGCCAGGTAAGCTTGTAAGAGAAAGGTCTTTGAAGCAAGGCTTACCAAAAGATTTTCCGTTGAGGAATATTGGCTCGGTGTTCCCCAGCAACAGCGCCAAAATGTTATCGCACAGTTTGTAGTTTAGGTCATAGGCTAAAGGATAGAGATCAAACTGGCGTAACAGGAACCTTCCCCACCCAGTGTCACCTTGATGGGGATGTTATTTCTGTTTAGGGAGGTTATCCCAGGGGAGACGTCCCCAACAACCTGGGGCTTTGAAGAGGCTAAAATATAAAGCAAGTGTAAAGTTTCCTCCTCACAGGTTACCACCTAAGTCAGATAGTCTGGCTAAACAGTTAATAATGAAGTGTATGCCCAATTGAAAACACCTGCCCGGAACAAGACAACAGCAACACAATATATATATGCAAGCTATAACTCAAAGGGTTAGTACTTCAATAACTATCTGTTGTTATTCAATAATCAATGTAAAGAAATAGATATAAAATGAAGTCAATTTTTTGTTAATTAACCATGAAAGAGAATCAATTCATCAATATCTATGGAGATGACTAAGCCAACAATATGTCCATCAAAAATTTGCTCAATAAATGCTTCAAATCATCATTTAATTGCTTATATTCAACTTTTGATGCGTCAAGATGAAATAACCAACTATGACATCAGCCCTAATCAAGTTAGTTATTAGTTAGGGTTTCAAAATTTAAGGTTTTGAGAAATGTTTTGTACACTAAGACTTCAACATTGGAGATCAAATAGCAATGCCTTAGGGTATATGGAGTCAAAAGATAAGGGCACAAGGTCTTGAAAGGATGAAGGCTTAAAGACTAGAGGGAAGGGTTCTAGAGTGTTGCAAAGGCAGGGCCCTGGAATCAAAACCCTAGGGGAAAGAGACTCACTCTGGTGTTGCTTAAGCAAGGCCTCGTGCTCTTTCCTCCTTTAGGTCAACTTGGCAAAACAGCTAGCATAAATAATAAGTCTAAGGGAGAAAGTGTTGTAAGGACAAGGCTTTCAGACCCTAGAAGATGAAGGCCCTAGGTGTAGATAACCTAGGCCTAGGACATCACCCTCTTTCAACCTATAAACTTCAACGCTCGCTCAAAGGAAGAAGCAAAATAAGTGTAGCAAAGGCTAGGCTTAATCCCTTTTCTTCAATGGCTGAAAAAATCTCTCTCTAAGGGAACATGTAACAATGACCTACTTGTGTGCTTGTTACCTAGGGTATTAAATCAGCAATAATATAAGAAAATGCAAGAAATTACACCTACAACCATTCAATTAAGAAGTTTTGCAAGAAAATTCACTTACGTATCATGAAGAGAAAGCATAAGCAAACCCTAGTTGTAAACCTTCCTTGAGAGAAATGCCAAAAAATGCCAAAAAATGCCAAAAATATCCTTCCAATAGCAAGTGTGCCTCACTTTAGACAACAAATCTACCCAAGAAGGGCGCAAAAATCAAACCTCACAAGTGTGAGTGAATTCTGTTATGTCAAAATGAGGGAAAACATCCTCAATTTATATCATCCAATGACCTTTAATTAAAATTTAGGTCATTAAAATAGCCGACAAGGCTAATAACTAAAAATCATATTGTTTTACATTAAACTGCTAGAAGAAAACCCTAAATGAGTAATGAGCAAGACATCTAGCCCCTTTGAGGGAGACGTTGGCCCTTTTTAGGGCAAATCACAGCACTAGATGACAAACGTTGGCCCTCTCTGGGCCTCCAAACTCTGCCACACGTGCCAAACTACCCTGTAAAACTGCCATGCATTGGAGGTGACGTAAAGGGCCTCTAGAGGACGTCCTGGGTCAACAGAGGGACATGTTCCACCTGCAATGGGTCAACCCCCTAGGGCTAGGCTCAGCCAAGGCATCCTGGATAAAAATGTCCTTCTTCTTCTCTCATGCAAAGGCTTGACCAATCACTGTCCTGTCTCTGCCCCTGATGAGGTCCTAGCAACCATCTAATGGGCTCTTTAGCCCCATGGAGGTCCGAACTAATCATCTCCCCATGTGTACCGGTCCACTTGGTACCTGTCCATCGAGCATGGTCCTGCACATCAAAAACTTCACCCTCCATGGGCTCATTAGTCCTCGGGATCATAGCAATGTCAATCATATTTCATCATTAATTTTATCAAATTCATGTATAAAACCCCTAACATATCATTCAATAGCTCAAAGACATTACAATGACCTACTATACAAAGCTGAAGAAAAGACAAAATGCCCTATTGGGCCAGCATCCATAAGAAGATGAAAGTTTCCAAAGGATATCATCCAAGCCATGTAATACGAGGTGGTGTGGTCTAAGGATGTCCAGACATAGTGAAAGATGGGGGTAAATATTATCCATGGGTGCCTTTGTAGGAGGCAAGTTGTACCTGTCATGGATGCAATTCTTTCCAAGCTCTTTATTGCCTTTATTCTTTCTTATCTTTATTGCTTTTTCTTTCTTTTTATTTTAAGGTCTAACTAGAGGACACTGCCTTGGCATGGTGACCAGAGCTGACAGTGTTACCCACGAGTACTTTTACAGAGATGATAAGGTTGGCTCGTGATGAGACCCCCTTTCCCTTGGCCATGCAACCAAAGGTCACTTCCCTGACGTGGTAACCAGATAATGGCAATGTCATACTGCTAGGTACCTATGAACATAATGGGTTGGCTCGTGATGAGACCCCCCATCCTCTGGGTTAGGTCTTGTTTTATTATCTTTCTTCGGGTCCCTCTTATTTCTTATTGAGAGGCCTTTTATTGCCTTCTCGGGGATCCCTGGGCGAGGCATCTCTAGGTTTTATTTTTTATGGCTTTTATCTCTTACCAGCTTCTTTTACCCCCTTGGCCTTTATCCCCTTCTTCCTACAAGATAAGGTGTAACCCCACAAATAAGTCATCCTAATGTCCGAACTAGGGGAATGGGACAGATGAATGGGAGATAAAATGTAAAAATGATAATATGATGGGAGCGGACGATGGCTCTTCAAAATCCCCCCTGGTGGCTAAACAAAACCTATGGGCACAAGCTTGCTAGGGTACCCCGTCAATCCCCCAAACCATGGTCAAGTGGATTAGTGTAAGATCCAAGCAGTTGTCAGAAATGAAAGGAGTTTGATACATATATCTGAAAGTTATAATGATCAAACATGACACATGCCATGATACCTGGACCAATTACCTCATGGAGCAAGAGTCTTCTCTGATACAAGTCCAAGCCGAAGGTGATGGATGTTGTTGCTGTTGATAGGACAAGTCTGATGAAAAAGCAGAAGGATGGGCCCTCCAGGGCCATGCTCAGGTCAATCCTGCTCTCGATACTCCATGTCTAGGACATGTGGGCCTCAAGACATGATCTCCTAGTTATCCTTAGAAATCAGGGATAATAGGCCCCTCGCTAAGACATGTGGACAAAGATGATATGGATAGGGGGGAAGATTCTTGGGTATGGGGTTCATGAAATACAAGGGATCATAGTATCTCATTTATGGGTGCCTTTGTAGAGGGTGTGTTGCACCTTCATTTTCAGTGCAACCTTTTTCCAAGCCCATTTATTGCCTTGTGTTTTTTTAAGATGTTTCCAAGTTGAAGCCAAGGTGGGGCTTCTACCTAAGCATGAAAAACAGTGTCCACCTTAACTCTACCTTGGTCACACCATACTTCCCCAAGTTGAATCCATGTGTGGGGCTTCTACCTAAGCATGAAAAATAGTGCCCACACATGGTCCACCTTGGTTGGCATTTTGTATTAGTTACTTTTTACAGGTCCCATCAATTTCTTATGAGAGACATTTCATTGTCCTAGGGATCCTTGGGTGAGAATCTAGAAATTTCATGACTGGTTTTTGTTTTTTTCCAGTTACAAGCCTCTGGGCCTTCAACCCATTCTTCCCATGAAATGAGGAACAATCCTTTCTTGGGTTAGTACACCCGAAAATCCCAAAAGGTAAGGAGATGAGGGCATGAAGTGTGGAAAGTGACAAATATGGTCGTGAGTGGCACGATGATTCTTCAAGAGGACCTCCCAATGGAACACCTATCCCTAAGGGTGACCCACTTACTAGGTCACAGTGTCAACCACTAGAGTGAAACAGGGCAAAGAGCATAATTTCCCAGCAAACGTTACATAATCAAAAGCAATTTTAAATGCAACAAACTCAAATGCCTCAAATATTGAAATGATACTCACCATAATAACTTACTTTTACCTCATGGAGAAAGACCCAATGTCTTTCAGAAGCTAGATGATGTGGTGGATACCCTCATGATGAACCTAGAACTGTGGTGGTGAAGCGGGTCTTTGTTTATGCAAGTGGACATTGTTGGTCAAGTTGTCTCTCGATACTCCATGTCTACAACCTAAGGGCCTCGAGACTTCATCTCCTTCGTTATCCCTAGGAGTTGGGGATAACACACTCCATAGCCCTCAAAGGAACTGATCTCTAAGCTCTCTTGTGGGGAAATTGATCAACAAACACTCTCTTTCAATTCTCTCAATCTCTCTACTAACTTTGCTAACACTAACACTCACTAAATTGAGTTTAGTAAACATGTTGTTGTTGCAAAAGTTTGTTACAGCCACCTGATAACACTCTTATTTGTTGCATACACTCTTGTGTAGGTGGCTTAACTTGTTCAGAAAGTGCATCTAACAATTGGATATTAATCTACTGAATTTATGTTAAGTTTTTCTTGTCAATTATTGCATTTCTAAAGCATAATTGTTGTTGTTGTTATAATTTATTCATTGTTGTTGTACTATTGTTCAATGTTGCAAATTCATAACAGCCATAGCAACTTTCATTGTCTAGTGTCTTCAAAAGGTATTTATTGCATGTTTGGACTTGGAAATAATCATATATATGCTATAAATTTTTCTTGTTCCAAGCAGGTACTCAAACAGCTTCATATCTCTTTTACTACATTGACCTAGACCAATATTTAGGTGATCAAGAGAGGGGGCAGTACTTGTTACTTTGATCCCTTGAGGTCACCAGGGAAGCCTCCCTTGTGGTGAACCTCTTCTGCCACTAAAACGTGGGAATTTCTTATTAAGGTGACAATGGTAGGATCTTATGTAGTTACGCAAGATTTAAGGACTTGTAGTGGGGATTTGCACAAGTACAAATCTTACAATAACATAGACAAAGAAGACCATATCAGTTCATTGGGTAATGAATACTTTCAAGATCTTCTTGACAGCAAAATTGCAGCAATGATGGCCAAGAAGCAAAGATTAATGGATCATCATTCCATGATCACAATCTTGAAGAAAAATCTATAGCCGTGTGGATTAAGCAATCAACTTGAAGGTATGAATTATTTGTTGCATGTTTTCTTATTTGATAAGGGACTGGTAGCCTTTGGAGTTGAAAGAAATTTTAAACAATTTTTGTTCAAGAAAGTTGGAAAGTTGATAAATTGGAAGAGGAAATGGTATTTGAGTGTTGTACAAATGCATGAAAAGAGACATGGTAAAGGTAGAAAAGTTCTAACTCTTCAATGTCAAAAAGTTACAATGGGAAATGCATGGAAACTTGGCCAAAAACAAGTATATATGCATGAGCATAAAGTACTTGGAGAGACAATTCATATTTGTAAAAATGATTTCAAATTTCAGTTTAATTCGAAACGTTGTATAACAGAATTGGGAACAAGAAAATATAAGGATTCCAAAGAAATGGAAGATAGATTAGAGGATATGGAGCAAAATCCTGAAGCCATTATTTCATATTCAGAAATTGCAAGTTAAAGACAGGATAAAGGACTCATTGATAAGTTTAAGAAAGAGAAAACAAGGAAAGAGAAGAAAAAGTTTCTTGACAATGTTTTTGGAGATAAGGTGCTTGCAAGTATCTTGGAATTAAGAAAGGGTAATGAGGAAGGAGTAAGGCAAGACAAGGATGAAAGTGAACATCCTAAAGTGCATAGAGAAATTTGTGACAGTGAATTTGCCCAAATTCGCACTAGTTCTTGGCCCATATGGGTCCAGTGTTGAACTTAAGCTCAAATACCACTATGTAACATACCCAGCCTTAAGTTGTGTCCCACTACTTCTAAAACTATCCAATAAAAAATTTCAATACCAAATATAAATGCAAAAATAGCACACAGCGTGACATCTAACTCATGCAACTATCCATATTGAATAAAAACATAAATGCAATTACTTTAAATGTGCACAATAACAATTAAACCCATACAACAACATTCAACCACATAAATAGAGATTTGAATGCATCATTCTACTCACAGCAAGTAGCATTAACCAAATAACTCAAAATAAAATGCATGTCAACTATATCAACATTTAACATGAATAAACACAACAAATAAGAACATGTATCTTAATAAATATGCAACCTTCTACAAAGGACAGGCGTTCCTCCCAACCGTAGACTTGTTGTTCCAGTTCTCAACAACAAGTCACCCCCGAGTTGGGGCTATGAATCCACAAGAGAACGGTGGTTCCTACGGCTAACTAATGTCTCCCTCTCAACAATCAATTCTCACAATTGATTCCAGTTCACCAACCCTTTTCCCCACAACCTGCACAACCCAAGGGATGGAATCTCCCTTCACTACTCATAATCCATCAGGCCTTTCCACTCCCCTCCAGAGCTTCTAGCATAGGTTGGACATGAAATATCTCTTCTAGGACCTCAGGAATTCTACATGTAACATGAATTCTCCAAACAGCAAAATGCATGCTTCCCTCGATGATTTGTTAACATAACATTTCTTACAAGCCCACAACCTCTTTCTCCATGAAGTTTTACCTCCAAACAGCGGTGAAACGTGACCACAACAACTACCTTCAAGCTTCAACGCTCAGAACTCCTTTGTTGTCCAAAAAACTCCATGTAAAAACAGCACTCCATGCAAAACATGAATGAGTAATTTTGGTATCCTACCCATATAAATTTCCTCTCTTTCTCTTGCTTGTTTGACTTGCACTCTTCCCCAAGCTAATTGTACTCAACCCCCATGCTCTTGATAACTATGGGATGTGACTTCTCACACCCACCCTCTTACATGAATTCAATGATTGGGCTTTAGAACACTCAACAGATAATGGATGGTTCATGGTAAGGATAATTTAGAAAGAAATGGTTTGGGTTCAATAAACATGAGTAACTCTCCCCGTTGAACCCCTTCCCTCTCTTGTGGGAACTTATCCCCCAAATCTCCATCCATGTCCATCTACAGCTGGTGATACATTTTATTCATTATATTCAATTTACATCATTTACATACCACATTGTTTTGGCTCTCGGCCATACATTACATTTACAATATACATCGCTAATTTGGGGTTTGAAAACGGGGATGTTACGATCCTACGTTTTTTCCCTTTCTTCTTTTTAACCTCAAGCCACCACTGTAGAGAAGGTTCCATAGTGACTAACTGTAAATTATAATTTGGATCTCTAGAATTCATATGGAGTACCAATTCTTTATCGTAATCACAGTTGTTGAATGCATGAAGTCTCTTTATTCCTCATGGTGGGGCTTCATTTACAACCACCACCCTCAAGGGGGAAGTCCCCATATTGTTTTCTTCTTCTCTATCTTTCGAGGGAGGATTTGATTCCTCAATTTGCACTTCTAAACAAGCAATGTTATCCTTCTCTAAAATTGGTGTTTGTTGATTTTCCGCATTATGATCATCTTCGTCATCCAAGAACAATTGCTCACATGATTGTCAGCTTTTTGGTTGGTTTATGTCCTTTGTTGTGTTTTGAATGAGCTCACAGTTGGGGACAATAATCCTGAAGATGTCTCATTTGTTGGCAAATCCGACACCAAAAATGTGTATTCTCATAATCCAAAAACTTAGCCCATCTAAAATTTTATTTTCGTAGTATCATTTGTCTGGTAAGCCTTGGTTGATGTCAACCTCAACACATTCAAGCATATGTGAAAAAACCCAACTTAACTCACTCAAGATCTATTTTTAAGTTGCTACGCAGGGTATTCCCCATATCTTCAAACATTGATAAATGCCAAAATTGCAATGGTATAATTGGGAGGCAAACCCAAACTAGCATTTTGGTGACAAACATAGTGGTACAGTTGAAATTTGGAAACCATGGAGTAACGAAAAGATTGATCTTCCCCAAAACCGAGGACCCTCCTCAAAACTCTATGATAATCAAGAAGGTTTGAAAACTGAGCAATAAAGAAACCTTTGGAGGATAGATACACCTCACAGTGTTTTGTCAAGGTCGAATAGATCCATTGGGATAAATCTAAACTAGGAAGCTAGAAACCATTGAATCTACATATTACATCATATGATTCATAAAATGAGAGTAGATTTATGGCCTTTAATTCAGAGACCTTCAACATTGGCACCTCTTTTGATTTCTCCAAGGATCGAAGGAGTTTGATTTCTTCAGAGATCGAAGGAGCTAAGGGTTTATTTTTTATCATGTCCATGAAAAAAATCAGCTTTGAGAATGAAGGCACTCAATTGCCAATCACTCCTCCACACAAGCATAAAACCAAAGTGAGAGTCGTATCTTTGCATATCCTAGATCAATCTGACTTGCCAAATAGTAGCAAGGTCACTATCCATGGCTGGTTTCAATTAGGCTAGTGATCATCACCCTTAATGTTAAGCCAATGGTCTGGAATCATCCATTTGTTCTTTTCTAGCTTGCTTGATCCCTCTATAGTTGCTATATTCCATGGTAGAAAGATTCTTCATAATTAATAGGGTAAAGCCTTCATAAACATATACTAAACATAGCAAATACGAATAGATTTTGTGGGTGTGTTATTATATATTTAAGCACATTAATATAATTATTAGTATTGTAATTATGTCCAAGTTAAGTATATAACATGTCTTCTCCAAGTTGCTTCTACATCGAAGTATAATTTGAAAAGGGTAGTTTTCTCTCAATAATAATATATCATACTTTGTAGCTAGTTTGTATTCTAGTTTTTAAAATATTTCACAAGCGGTGAGGAGGTGAATTTGCATTTAACAAAAGCTGGAATATTTGGCTTTGTAAATATCTTCCTCATTTGACATAGAAACAATATGCACTGTCATAAAGCTTTAACAATATGATATCTCGACTTTTTTTCATTATTTATAGGTTGCAAGTTGGTGACTTGGTTTCCCTAATAATGCCTGCTTCCTCAATACCATTTGTTTAATGTTTCATGACCATTCAAATTTAATGGTCGGCAAGATTTTAACTTTTTGTTTCCCTGGGGTGTGTCTTCAGCTTCCTCGTTATTGGTCACTCCTTTTTAGACTAGGTCGTTTTTCACAATCTCTTTATTTTGTAAAATTTATTTTGTAAAATTATTGTCATCGAGGAGATTATGGAGGATTAACTTAAAATGGGACTTTTCAAAGCCTTACTAAGATGCCCCCAATGCCCCAAGCTAGGAGACACTGCCTTTCAGAGCTTGGAAATCTTTTACAGACTCTTTGTTTTATGAAATTAATGTCATCATTATGTAGGGAATTTCTAGTATTTGTAAAATTAATATATAGATGTCACCCATCAAACGACAAAAGTCAAAAATAACATAACTAGCGATAGTACCATTAATCTCCTCATAGTTATCTTGGAACACACTATCATCATTGGTGAATGGACCCTTCTTACAATAAAATCTTTTGCAAACTGCAAAGATCAATTTGAATTCACATAACCAATTGTCATGAAAAGATGTGGTTTAGGAACTATGGATTATATAGTGTCCATAATTATTTTCCATATTATTGGAGGTTAGTCGTATGACCCTGAACTTTAAAGGACTTAGCATAGATATTTTTGGTGCAAGTTGAATATTCCATGGACTTTTCAATTGTGTTGAAAAAGTTAGACCAATATTCCTTTTTGCCTTGCATTGATAGGATGTCTTAGACAAGGGACTCCTCTAAAAGAGTAATGCTCCTTTCGTTCATTGAAAGGATATTTGAGCCTTCAAAAGTCCCAAGTTCAGCACTCGCAAGGTGCTTTGCTCCTTTTTTTGTAGACCTTACTATCACTACACTACATTTATATAGAAGTATTTGCAACACAATCTGAAATAAGGTATACACAATTTTTTTTCCATGGGAAATGTCTTTGGGAAACCCTCCAAATGCTTCATCACATTCCACGAATGGCGCCTAGGGTAAATGCCTACAGAGTACATGTACCCCTAACTCAAAGGGACTCTACCGGACTTGAATCCATGACCTATCAGAGATCTCCGCCTTGAAACTGGTCAGTTCAAACCAATTGAGCTACCCCACTACAATAAGGTATGCACAATTTTATATTACTGCACACTTAATATGTCTCCCTCAATTTGATTCCAAGTCACCAGCAATCTCCATAAGTAAAATCCATCCTTGAAATGATGGAAACGGTGTGCATCTCTCATGATAATCTCTTGTCTAACAATCTGGAGATGAATTTAGTGGCATTGTGGCAGTCCCCACACACACAGGTTTATCATGATCAGGATAGGGGTCCCGTGGCTTGTACTAATAAGCCCAAAGGTAATAGCTAGGTTCTCACTGACAGTAAAGTATGCTTTCTTTCACCTGTTCATCCACATTATGCAGCACAAAGTTTGTGTTCGGCACATACCCTGCCTCCTCAATCTCCCCAGACAATGTTTCTAGTGTTGCATAAATTTTCTCAGATTGAGGGTGTGATCTATCTTCAACAATGAATGTATGAACCCTGTTATTTACTTCAATCAAGCTGTATCCTGGTATCTTTTTTATTCCCCTGTATTTCATCATTTTTCGCACCTTTACTACATCATTCCATCTGCCAGCTGCGGCATAAATGTTTGACAGAAGTACATAATATCCAGCATACTGAGGCTCTAACTGTAAAACGAGGTCTGCAACGTGTTCTCCAATCTCAATATTGTTATGAATTCTGCATGCACCAAGCAGGGCTCCTAATACACTGGCTCCGGGTTCTATGGGCATCTTTTTAACAAAGTCAAGTGCCTCATCTATATGCCCAGCACGCCCAAGGAGATCTACCATGCATGCATAATGCTCAGCCCTGGGTGAGATGGAATAATCTTGAGTCATGCAATTAAAGTAGTCCCAACCCTCTTCCACCATGCCTGCGTGACTGCATGCAGTCAGAACACAGACAAATGTGATATGATCAGGTTGTGTGCCCACATTTTGCATTGTTTCAAAAAGTTCCAGGGCATCTTTACCATGCCCATGCATGCCATATCCAGCTATAATTGTATTCCATGAGACCACATTTCTTGCTGACATACTGTCAAAAATCTGCTGCGCAATATGTATCTTCCCACATTTGGCATACATGTCCACAAGGGCAGTCCCAACAACAACATCCAGCTCAAATCCATTTCTTAGCATATAACAATGAACAGACTTACCTTGTTGTAAAGCTGCTAAATGGGCACATGCTGGAAGCACACTCAACAGAGTCACAGAGTCAGGTAACTCATCAGGTTGCATTCGATTCAAGAGTGCAAAGGCCTCATGGGCATGTCCACTTTGCACATAGCCAGCAATCATTGTATTCCATGAGACCACATTTCTCGTGGACATTGTCTCAAACAATTGGCGTGCGACTTCTATGTCCCCACACCTGGCATACATGGCTACGAGTGAATTTTCCACAAAGATATCCATTTCAAAGTTACTTTGAATCATGTAGCCATGAATCCATTTTCCTTGTTGCAGGGCTCCCGGATGGGAACATGCTGAGAGGGCACTCACCATGGTGATTGAGTTGGGTTTTATGACTTCTAGAAGCATTTGATTAAGAAGTATAAAGGCCTCATCTTCATCACTGTTCTCAGCATACCCAGTGAGCATTGCATTCCATGACACCAAATTTTTTCTAGGCATTCTTTTAAACAATTGCTCCGCAGTATCTATACTCTTGCATCTTGCATACATATCTATGAGAGCAGTCCCAACAACAACCTCTGTTTCAAATCCACTTTTAATAATGTAGCCATGGATACACTTGCCTTGTTGCAGAGATGCTAAACGGGCACATGCCAGGACACAACTAACCATAGTGACTGAGTTGGGTTCCATGTTATTCAGTTGCATTTGATTAAAGAGAGTTAAGGCCTTATTGGCATATCCATTTTGTGCATATGCAGTAATCATTGCACTCCACGAGACAACATTTCTTCTAGGCATTTTGTCAAACAAGGCATATGCCATATCTACGCTCCCACATTTTCCATACATATCAACAAGGGAAGTCCCAACAACAACATCCGATTCCAATCCACACTTCAATGCATAACCATGGATCCTATTACCTTGATGCAAAGATGCCAATTGCGCACATGCCGTCAATACGCTTACCATGGTAACCGAATCAGCTTTCATGTCTGCCAGCTGCATCTGACTAAACAGTGTCAAGGCCTCACCAGCATTACCATTCTGTGCATAGCCAGCAATAATTGTGTTCCATGAGACTACATTTCGTTGCGACATCATGTCAAACAATTGACGTGTAAATTCTAAACTTCCACACTTGGCATACATAGCTAGGAGAGCATTCACCACGGAAACATCAGATTGAAATCCAAAACGAAGAGCATAGTTATGGATCCACTTGCCTTTTTGCAGATCTCCCGATTGCGCACATGCTTGGAGTGCACTTGCCACGGTGACCGAATCTGCTATCACATCTTCTGATTGCATTCGACCGAATAACTCCAAGGCCTCATCTCCATATCCATTCTGCGCACATCCAACAATCATAGCATTCCATGACACAACATCTCGTTCAAGCATTTTGCCAAACACATGGCACGCATCCTCCAAACACCCACTCTTTGCATACATAGTTACAAGAGAATTCCCCACGTAAACATCAAACGCAAATCCAGTTCTGATCATGTGATCATGAATCTGCTTACCTTCTTGAAGAGCGGATACGGCGGCACACGCCTTGAGCACGGCAGGGAATGTGAACTTGTTGGGCAAAATTCCTGCAGCCTGCATTTGGCAATAGAGCTGAAGGGCTTCTTCATAGAATCCATTCCTGGCGTGCTCACCGATCATCAAATTCCATAAGAAAACATTTGGGTGGCACATTTTGTCAAACATTTTGCGTGCATTCTCCATACTTCTGTGCATGGCATACATGGTAAGAAGTTTGGTGTTCACAAATGCAATTTTGTCAAATCCCTTTATGATAAACTGGGCATGGACCTGATTCAGTGCTTTCAAGCTTTCACATGCCTGCAGGAGATAAATAGATATCTGTCTGAATAATATCAGAGCCCATGGTCTTGTTAGCATGTAATTGTGTTTGTGTGGGTTGTTCATTAACAGTGATCTCATTGTGGATGGATTTTGTATCAAAATCCCGTACAGAGAAGAGCATACGAACTATTTTTAGGTTTCTGGATTTGTTAAAGATGTGGGGTCGCAGCAAATGCCAAGCCCATTCCATTTTAAGTACTGCAAAAGCCAAAGCCAAAGCCATGATACTAAAGGAGAACTGTGAACAAAAGCCATTTATCAATTCAAACTGATCTCACGATCCATGAAGGAATTTTCAAATAGCAAACATTTGCTCTGAAATGGAGTTCATTCTTCAACTCGAATAGAGAAGGGTCTGTGAATTTCAAATCGTCTAATGATTAGAAGAACAAGTAATAATCGTTTAGTTCTGGTAATTTTATAAAGTATTCTTTAGAAAAATATATAAATTCAAGAAATAGATAGGAATGTGGTGAAATTAATTAATATATACATTTGGCAATTTAAAAAATCGATGGAAATGAAATGAAGATTTGAAGTGTATGGGTTTAAACGCAATGCTTCAAAGAATAAAATGGAAAAGGCGTTGCCGTGTAAATATATATGGTAAAATTAGGTAATTTAATTGTAAAACAGAAAGTGAGAATATTAGATTAATTTTGGTATGAGATATAAACTCAAATATTGTGTTATTTAATTGGAAGTACTTAAGATTATAAATAATAATAAGAATGAAGTAAAAATATAGGAATATGAATAATGTTAAGTGGATTGAGTGGTGGTTGGAACAATTATTATGTTTTTCGTGTAGATTTTAAATTTCGCATAATGTTTTTTTTTTCGTGTTATTAATGTTTTTTTGGGTTATTAAATGATAAAGAAAGAAAAAATAATTAGAGTATTATATATATATATATATATATATATATATATATGAAATTAGAAAGGAAAAAGAAAATGATGAAAAGTGAAAATAAAAAAAGTTAAATAAGAAAAATATATGATCATCTTTAAATATATGAATTCTTAACTTTTTAAAGATACTTACAAATATATAAGGAACCTTAAAAATAGGGAAAGGATTAAGAAAGGAGAGAATTGAGAGGAGAAGAGAACAAAAGGGGTGGGGAACCATATTAGGGGTGTTGGTTATGGATATTGAGGTGATTAATAATAGGGCATTAGGATTAGCTTAATTTGTATCCATCTTCTCACTCAATATTATTATTATTATTATTTTAATTTTTTATTTTTTTTTCTTTTTTTTCTTTTTTTTTTATCTTGACAACTTCTCTTCTCTAATGAGCCTAGTAGAATAATGTTGAGTTTTAGCAAGAATATGAGTTTGGTCAAAGTATATGTGGTGTTTGGTGGGGTTAAAATGCTCAACAATAGAAAATTGAAAATTTCATGATCCAATTAAATGTTTAATGTTGGAAATATGCTTTGAGTCTAGTTTTTATGGAATGACTAGTTTGGCCTATATAAAAAACTCCACAAGAGGAAGGAATCTCATAAGCACCTTAATGAAGAAAATGGTCAAACTTGTCTTTAATGTTGTTAAAGATGTCCCTAAGCATTGTATGGAGTTTGAAAATGGTTCGATATACACATGACAAAAATAAGTCGATGAAATTAGTAAGAACAAAGTTTGTCAATGAACAAAAAGAAGTGTTTGGAGTATCTTCGAAGCACTCTAGAACCTAGTTGAAATAAAGAGAAAGTAGTTGAGAAGAGAGAGTGTGAAAACTAAAAAAGGGTAAACCATAGATAGAGAAGTGCATGGTAAATCAAAGGAAATAAAGTCCCCCAACAACAATGTTGCACCATGGAAGCTATAAAAGACTATGAATGTTGAGAAAGAGCAATGCCTTGGTTAACACCAAAATCAAAAGAGGAGCCACCATCGTCCATTACTACAAATGTGCCAAAGCTTATCCTAATAAATTCCTTTGGAGAATGGTTGCGGCTAAATGGACCCAATTTTATAATCCTAGGGAGAGAAGTCAGGATCAACCCCCCTAGCAACCAAGGTTGAAAATTCCCTCAAAGAGGGAAGAAACCTAGTAATAAGTATACATCTACAAGTTATTTGCTAAGAAAGGGTAGCAATTCTTCTCCACTAGATGTGGAGATTAATACAACAAGGAGGCCTTATGATCTCTTATTTTAATAGGCATTATCTCATCTAATTATATATGTTAGTGACACCAATACTAGTAGGAAGCTTAACTCCACCAATGATCAAAAGGGAATGAAAGAGTTAATCAATCAAGTAGGCCTCAGAAGTACCTATAAGAGTTGTTTTCTAAAAGTCACTACCTCTTGAATATATATCTAATCTAAGTAATGAAGGTAGCATGGGACCTACTAGGGTCTTTAGATAAACAATGAAATCCTCGCTATATCTCATAATAGATGGGGCCCAGCCTCCACCTCTAGAAGGAAGAAAATCCAACAAACAATATCCTCATATGAAATCTAAGAATCGATGTTGATCATAATTGATGTGAGTGTGATCTCATCTAACCAAGAGGCCATGAGACTAGTGTTGTTGTAAGTAGTCTAGATAAACAATGATATTGTTACAATTTACAAGAACTACTCAACATAGAAGGCCTACTTAGGGTTAAGAAGATGTAGAGGGGAAACTCAATTGATATGATTGAATAGTTGATAGATACCCTCTCTTGTTGAATTATTAATCTCCTTCTTAGAAGGGATGTGGGGAGGAGCATCCAGGGAGTATCTATAAGGAAGAAGCCAAATCATTTAGTTTATTTTACTCAAATAACAAATATTATAATCCCATGCCAATTCTTATTCAATCTATAATGAAGAAATAACTAACACATATTATAGTGCTTAAATCATTTTTTATTGATGGTAATTTTTTAAGACACAAATTTTAAGTGGGATGTCATTTAAACTCTACCTCTTAGCTAGGGATTCAAAAATCATGTAGTGGATAGTAAAGAATATGTATTTTTTAAGGTATAACAAGATGAATATTAAGTACTTGACATAGCGTTATATTATTTTTTTATTTTGAGTTGGTTGAGTTCAAGGTTCACATGTAACTTAGTGTTTATTAGGCACCCATATCTTCATTGTAGTTTGAGAAGTTTGCATTAACATTTTACAATTTGAGTTTGCAATCATCATTGTCTGGTGTTTCACAATTTTAATCATGGTGATCTCGGACACTCTCATATCCACCTCCTACATAAGATGGATGAACAATAAAGCATCATTAATTCATATTTATATACCCAACAAACAAACAAAAATCATGGCCATATGAACATCAATTCATCTAGATAAACAATGTGAATGTATTGGCATGACCTTTTTTTTCAAGTTATAACAAGATACATTATTAAGTACTTGACATGGTGTTATATTAGTGTTTTATTTTGAGTTGGTAAAGCTCAAGGTTCATGTAAAACCATGTTTCCCCCAGCTTGTAAATATAACTATAATGGCCAATAGACTATGGCAAACTCCATATGTGTGAATATTGATTCGATGGACCTTTGTTTGAAAGGTAAATGAATGTAAATCTTGTTATTTACTAGAAAATGGATAAGTGTTGCATGACTGCTGGAAGGGGGGTGTACTTAGAAAGATCATGAATGCTATACAAAGAGATGGTGAAGGGGACCAGGAATGGTTGTGTTAACCTTCACCAAACCAGTACTTATTGGATTTAATTTCTCAGGACTAGAACAGTCCTCTGACCCATAAATGAATTGCAGTCAGGCTGGTAGGTGGGAAGACCTCCTCAAGAGTTAATGAATGGATGGGGCATAGCACCCATCTTTAAGGCTTCCATACTTGACCGCGGGATGGGAATTTGAGCCACATGCGACCTTGCTAAAAGAGGCGAGAAAGGAAGGTGTGGTGGGCAGAAGGAGACCTGCGAAGAGTGCAGACACGAGAGGTGAATCTCTCAAGTTCAAGGAAGAACTGGAAATAAGCGTTCTAGTCATAGGAAATGGCAGAGAAGGTTATGATACAAGCTGATAAATGAGGTCGGTCCTCCTTGCTTGGTATCATGTAAACCATTGCCAGGATCCTGCAGGAGGAGGAGAGTAACCTCTGTCCCTATTGTTGTTGAGCCAGAAGAAAAGATTGTGTTGCAGAGCATCGTGGTCTAGCTCGGGGGTGGCTAGTGGTAAATTCGTTTGGAGTGACTGAGCCTATGGTTGGGTGGAAACGGGCACCCCTTCCAGCAGTCGCTTCATGTTGTCTGGTTCTGATAAGTATTTTCCTTGATTTATTTGTTGAACTGGAATAATGGATGAATACTTGGACTTATACATATATATGCATCTATAAATGTCTTATGTGTGAAATGGCTATGTTATGTGTATGCCTTCATCTCCTTGTGAATTCACACTTCCAATGGATAGACTGTATTCCCAACTTAACTCCAAAGGATTCCCGGGGCACAAGTTGTTAAGATGGTCAAGATAGGGGATAGTGTGTTGATCTGAAACCATCCATCTGAAGAGGATACCTCTTCCAGACCCCTTGTCGTGCGACCGGAATTCCAGACCCAAGTTCTTAACCCTTAATGGTAAAGCTCGGGAGGAGTAGTGAAGTTGAAACCTTGGAAAAGAGGAGGTTTCTCCGTTTAAGAGACGAGCAGAAGAGATTCGTTCGAAAGGAACCATATGACCGGTACCCAGGAACCTTGAGTTAAGCCTAAGGGGGCCATGTTTCCTTGGTCTCATAGCTCTGGAAGTCCGAGACTTCAGAGTCAGATCAGCCTTACTAGCTTTACATGCATTGAAGGTGACCGGGAGACTCGGTCTCCCGTGAGATTGACCAGCGATAGGTGGTACCCCAGGTGGTTGGGTGGGCCTATCTCGCCAAGCAAACCAAGGTCTGAAACCCCAAAGGTCGAAGTGGCGAAGGACCTAGTACCGTAGATTGCGGGACCCTTCAGATCTTTTCCCAACCGTCGTCATATCGTGGACGTGTGGTGCTAGTCCCTCTCCTTCAAAGATTGGATGCTTCAAAAGATAAGAGGATTTTGCTTAGCAATACTCCCGAATGTCGAAACCCAGAGGTAACCAAATTCATAGGTCTATTGGTCTACGAGACTGGATCTCAACCATGAGATCTGAGGAATGTAGAAGACTGTTGGCAAGGTGTCGAGATACAGTGACGTCATCCCCGGTGACGTGGATCCAATCTTAACAAGCCGCGTGCCACCTTGTTTATGTGCATCGCCTACCCCATGGGGCCCTTGGATTGTGACCTACATCGCTTCGAGTGAGGGCATGTGTCGCCCCTGATCCAACTACATGTCTATCCGCGAGTTCAGACTTCGGCAGAATAAGATTCAAGTGAGTCAAGAACTCCCGAAGCTTGAGACCCAAAGTCAATCTCAGTCGTTGGTTATGACTAGAGTATGGACCGTTGATTCGACTCGTGCATGTCCGTGAGTTCAGACCTCGGCGGAATTGGAGTCAGTGGAATCGAGAACACCTGAATTCTGAAGTCCCGCAAGGATCCCATTGAGTCAGACCCACGTGGAAGCTCCGCAACCTCGACAAATGAACACCCGAGGAGATGGAGAGAGACATATCTGCCAGTTCTAAGTTCGGTTCTGAGTATGGTAACCGCGGCAGGAAAGCCCTGGACGAGCAAAATGGGATTTGAGACCCCAAATGGAGGTCTTGAGTTGTTAAGGAGAACGAAATTTTGACGCTCCTTCGTGGGTGTGTTACAAATTGGTATCAGAGCATGGTTACAACACTTGGCCTGCTTAGGATCATGGACAAGTTGCATAAAAACCACATTAAAGGGCTTTAAGGATGACACCCTACTTTACTTCCTTCCTAAAAAGTTTAGTTAAGCCCTTATTACAGAAAATAATGAAAGCTTATTGTTGTGTGTGTGTGTGTATTTAAGAAATATGAGCTATGTGTTGTTCATGAACTAATATATTGTTAGTTAATATCAAGTGTTTTGTTAGCACTCAAGCGGTCGGTCAGTCGCGGGAAACTGCAAGCATAAAGGATGGTGACACGCCACGAAGTGGGGGATGGCTCCCACAATAGAGATGAAGAATATGACGAGAGGAGGGCGGTAGAGACTCCTCTGGATCTGGTTGAAACTGTAAGGAGCCTCATGGCCGAATTACAGACCTGCAAGGCCGACAACGAGAGATTGATAAAATATCAAGAGAAGCAAATGGAAATTAATGCAGTCTTGCTACAGATTTTATCCGACATACAGAGACAGCTGCAACATGGACCTGCCACCAGTCATGTGGACAAACGACAGACAAAGAGGAGTCGAAGTCCACCTAAGATACGAAAATGTGGTCTCATAAGTGGCCGCACTAGGAGGAGTACTTCAAGGAAGGTGCAACCTGGAGACAGGGGACACTCATCAGGAGAATCCTCTGGAAAGGACGACTCAGAGGGATCTTCTAGTAGTAAAACTAGCTCACATTCTCAAAGGAAAAGGAAGAAACGAAAGCATTCCAAAAGTCATGACCCTGAAGAGTTCAAGAAATCCAAACCACCCTCTTTCGATGGTGAGAATAAGAAAGGGGAAGAGGCAGAAGCATGATTGCTTGGACTAAAGAAGTACTTCAGAGTCCATGATTTCTCTGAAAACTTGAAGGCTCGAATAGCCACCTTCAACATGAATGGAAAGGCTTCCATTTGGTGGGAAGACCTTAAGAATGTGAAAGGAATCCATGAAGAGGACCTATCTTGGAAACGGTTTGAGAAACACTTCAAGAAGAAGTATCTGTCAAAAAAATATTTCGATGAGAAGACTAAAGAGTTCTACGAACTCAAGTTGGGACAACTCACCTTAGAGGAATATGTCAGTAAATTCCTTGAGTTGTTGAGGTATGTACCCTACATAAAAGAGGAAAAGGTAAAAGTGCAACGATTTATTAGTGGGTTACCTCAGAACTACCAGAACAGGATTGAGTTTGATGAGCCAAAGACCTTAGAAGACATTATCCGGAAGGTAAGGTATTGTTATGAACAGTTCAAGCGTCAGACAGAACCTCGCAAGGACTGGAAGCGTAAGAATAGTTCGGGGTTCAAGAAGAAGGGGTTTAAATCCTCGAGATTTAAGAACTCTAGGAAGGATTCAAGGATGAGCCTTTGTTATCGGACTAATCGGTAGGTGCGGACACTAACTGATCTCCCTAGATCCACCTAGATCTAGAACAAAACACACCAGAACATGACACTTTCCTTAAGTTTTAGATATTGAATTTATTAACTAAAGAGGGATAGGTGGCATACCGTTTAAACGCCACTTCCTCTCGCCATCGCCATCCTAGCTCTGTTCCAATGCTCATACAATGATGAACCTGCAAAAGAACGCAACCAACCAAAGTGATAGCAATAGCATAAACTCAATAGAAACCTATGTATGTGATCAAGGAATCATACAATAAAACACAACAAGCTTTATAGGAAAGAATCATATTACCGTATCATATTAAACGTGAAAGAGAGATTACAACCATGGCCTTGATGTCGTAAGGTCCCTTCCAACTGTCCTTCGTTCCCCACACACTTTCACTCCAATAATTCTGAGAGCACGGATCTGATAATATTCACAATCTATCTTGACAAAGCAAATCTCAAAGGCACTCTAATACAAGCTAATCCCAAAAGCTCCAAAGCTAACCAAAGCTAACAAAGCTCAAGAACTAAAAAAAGCTCCTTCTCCATGAGAACTCCTCTCCTTTTATAAGTTGAAGAGGATAAGGTGAGGAGGTTAGGATGATCCCACTAAATCATGAAAGCGAGTAAGATCCAAACCATTCGGATGCCACCTCACCATGGAAGTTTCTCCTTCTAGAAGATTCGAGAAAACGCTCGTTTTTCCCACGTGTAAGCATTCTCTCACCCTGCTTATAGTGCAACCTGCGAACTGTTCGCACCCTAGCTATGATGCAGCCTGCGAGAATCAGGCATTCTCGCACCCTAATACATAGGCAGCGTGCGAACTTCCTTTTTTACAGTGTTTTTACAAGGGAAAAAACAACTTCTTTTCTCAGGAAAAGTTCTTCTCTCTTCTTTCTTCGGGAATTCAGGCCACTGACCCCTCTAAAGGCAACAGATAGGTTTACATCATTAACAATCATAGGGATGACGAAAATAATGTGTAACAACCTTTTTGCTCGAAGTGTACACCAGCAGAATTTCCCCTCCCAGAGTGGAAATAAACCTTTTGGATCAACCCCAGGAAAGACCGACAACCCAAAGAAGGAACCCTTGAAATGTTGGGCTTGTGGAGAAGAACATCTACTGAGGGACTGCCTACCTAGACAGCAGAACAATAGGAGAGTTTACAACATCCAAGAAGCTACCACCATCAATGATGTGGCTAGGAGTATGCCATGAATTTATGCAGTCGTGGATAATAAATAAGCTGGCCACCAAGCTTCAGTGGTGGAGATGGAAGGTATGATCGCCAACCATCCAATTTCTATTTTAATTGACCCTGGTTCTAATTTGAGTTATGTGGCCCCTCAGACTGTAGACAAGTGTAAATTGCAGCCACATAGACATGCTAGGCCATGGTTGGTACAACTAGCCACTGGCACCAAAAGAAAAGTAGTGAGGTCATACCAACTTTCCAATTCATTATGAATGGATTGCCCACCCAAGCTACCCTTAACATACTTCCCCTAGGATCTTATGACCTATTGATTGGCATGGACTGGATAGTTGCATATAAAACTAAGTTATATTGTTACCATAAAACCTTAGAATGTATAAAGGAAGAAGGGGAAAAGTTAACCCTCCGAGGAATCCAGAAGCTTGTCTCAGTGAGACGAATATCAGCCCTTCAAATGAAGAACTATTGCAGAAAGGGATGTCCTCTATACGCAATACAGGTGTTGGAGACTGTTGAGGATGACAGACCAAACCTAGAGGACCACCCCCTATTAAGGGAGTATAGAGATGTGTTTCTAGAAGAGGTATCGAATTTACCCCCGAGAAGAGACATTGACTTCTCGATAGAACTTGCACCAGGATCAGTGCCAGTATCTAGGACACCCTATAGAAGGAGTACACCCGAACTAGTTGAGCTCAAGCTACAGCTAAAGGAAATGATGGAGCACTAGTCATGTTTGTGAAGAAGAAAGATGGTACACTCTGACTGTGCATATATTATAGACAACCATAAAGAACAAGTACCCCTTACCAAGAATCGATGACTTGTTTGACCAATTAGGGGGTGCTTCCATTTTCTCAAAGATTGACTTGAGATATGGATACCATCAAGTCTGAATCAAGGAAGAAAACATTCACAAAACTGCCTTCGAGACAAGATATGGCCACTATGAATTTGTGGTAGTGCCATTTGGATTAACCAATGCCCCTGCCACTTTTATGTACTTGATGAACAATGTACTCAACAAATTCTTGGACAGATTTGTATTGGTTTTTATTGATGATATATTAATCTACTCCAAGAATAGAGAGGAGCATGAAGAACATCTTAGACTTGTACTTCAAGTGCTAAGAGAGCATCAGCTCTACGCTAAGTTTAGTAAGTGTGTCTTTTTCCAGAAGCAAATACATTACTTGGGCCATGTTATATCTGAAGAAGGGGTGGCAGTATACCCTAACAAGATCATATCTATCATGGAATGGCCTACCCCAAAGGATGTTTCGGATATCAGATCATTTATGGGCTTAGCAGGATACTATAGGAGGTTTATAAAAGGATTTTCCAAGATTGGTTGTCCAATCATTTCCCTCCAGAAGAAGGGCTTTAAATTCATTTGGACACCAAAATGTGAAGAAAGATTTCAGTCACTAAAATACCTTCTGACCCACGCACCCATGCTGAAGATCGCTGACCCCGTTAATGATTTCCTTGTGTGTACAGATGCCTGGAAGGAAGGACTCAAAGGATTCCTTATGCAAGAAGGGCGCGTGATTTGCTATGAGTCCGGAAAATTGAATGAGCATGAAATCAATTATGTTACCCATTATCTGGAGTTGACTGCCATAGTGCATGCCTTAAAAATGTGGAGGTGTTACCTCCTGGGTAGGATATTTGTACTTATGATAGACCATTGTGGGTTGAGACACATGTTTGATCAACCAAAACTCAATGCCAGGCAAGTTAGATGGATGGCTCTCCTTAGCGAGTTTGATTTCGAAATCAAACATATCAAAGGAAAGGAAAAGAGGGTGGTTGATGCCCTTAGCATAAGTATGAAAACAATTCACCTAGCGGCGGTGAGCACCTGTGAAACGAATGTCAGGGAAAGATTCAGAAATGCACAAGAAATAAATGCATTCTTCAAGACTGTGACATCATACCTAAAGCAAGAGCCCGCATGGCTAAAGTATGAAGGCTACCAGATATTGGATGGAGGTCTGTTGAATTACCGAAATAGATTGTATATCCCAAGTTGTGACGACTTGAAGAGGTTCATAATGGATGAATTGCATAGGAGACCATACATTGTCCATCTGGGTTATTAGAAAATGGTCACTGCCACTAGGAAACAATTATGTTTTAGCCAAAAGGACATAGCTGAATATTTAGCTAAATGTCTAGAATGCCAGCAAGTTAAAGCAGAACACCGACACCCAGCAGGGTTGTTGCAACCTCTACCAATTACGGAATGGAAATGGGAGACCATCTCCATGGATTTCATCACCGGATTACCGAAATCGGCCAGGTAGAATGATGCCATCATGGTAGTGGTGGACAAGTTAAGCAAGTCCGCTCACTTCATTCCCGTCAAATTGACTTGCAAGGCAATAGATATTGCCAACATATTCACAAAGGAGATATTAAGACTGCATGGCATGCCTAAGGAAATTGTATCTGACAGAGACACGAAATTCACTTCAAGCTTTTGGAAATCCTTGATGGCTGGTTTTGAGACTAAATTATTGTTCATCACGGCCTATCACCCTCAAACCGATGGAAAAACAGAAAGAGCAAACCAAATATTAGAAGACATGCTAAGGATGCATGTAATGCATCAACCTAAGAAGTGGGAAGACTACATGCCACTGGTAGAATTTGCCTACAATAACGGTTATCAAGAATCACTGAAGATGAGCCCTTTCGAAGCTCTCTATGGTAGATCGTGCAAAACTCCATTCAGCTAGAGTAATCCCATGGATAGAATTACAATCGGACCCGACATGTTGAAACAATTGGAACAAAAAGTGGTTCAAATGAAACAAAATCTAAAAATCACTCAGGATAGACAGAAAAGTTACGCCGACAAAAAGAGAACCCCCAAAGAATTCAACACAGGAGACCATGTCTATCTCAGAGTTAGGCCCAGGAAGAGTTCCTTGAGGATGGGATCTTGTGCCAAACTGGCGCCTCGGTATTGTGGACCCTTTGAAGTTTTAGATAGAGTGGGACCTGTAGCTTATAGGCTAGCACTCCCTCTCACAGTAAAGGCACATAATGTTTTCCATGTTTCACTATTGAAAAAATATTTACATGATTCTAATCATATAATTGATTGGTCTGTGATCCAGGTGGAACCAGAGGGAGAATTTCTGCCATAACCTCAATGCATACTAGACAGGAAGGAAACCCCACTCAAAAACCAAACCATTGCACAAGTCAAGGTGCAGTGGAAACACTTTGGCTCGGATGAGACCACGTGGGAAATGGAGGATGCCATGAGACAGGCATATCCATTTTTGTTCACTTCTATATATACAGAGCACGTTGATAGATAGAACATCGAGGATGATGTTCCTTTAAGAGGGAGGGAATTGTTACACCTTGTTTCCCCCAGCTTGTAAATATAATATAATGGCCAAGAGACTATGGAACACTCTATATGTGTGAATATTGATTCGATGGACCTTTGTTTGAAAGGTAAATGAATGTAAATCTTGTTATTTACTAGAAAATGGATAAGTTTTGCATGATTGTTGGAAGGGGGGTGTACTTAGAAAGATAACGAATGTTATACAAAGAGATGGTGAAGGGGACCAGGAATGGTTGTGTTAACCTTCACCAAACCAGTACTTACTGGATTTAATTGCTCAGGACCAGAACAGTCCTCTGACCCAGAAATGAATTACAGCCAGGATGGTAGGTGGGAAGAACCCCTCAAGAGTTAATGAGGGGATGGGGCATAGCACCCATCTGTAGGGCTTCCAAACTTGACCGCGGGCTGGGAATTTGAGCCACACGTGAACTTGTTGAAAGAGGCGAGAAAGGAAGGTGTGGTGGGCAGAAGGAGACCTGGAGTGCAGACACGAGAGGTGAATCTCTCGGGTTCAAGGAAGAACTGGAAATAAGCGTTCTAGTCATAGGAAATGGCGGAGAAGGTTATGATACAAGCTGATAAACAAGGTTGGTCCTCCTTGCTTGGTATCGTGTAAACCATTTCCAGAATCCTGCGGGAGGAGGAGAGTAACCTTCGTCCCTAATATTGTTGATCCAGAAGAAAAGATTGTGTTGCAGAGCATCGTGGTCTAGCTCGGGGGTGGCTAGTGGTAAATCCGTTTGGAGTGACTGAACCTATGGTTGGGTGGAAATGAGCACCCCTTCCAGCAGTCGCTTCACATTGTCTGGTTCTAATAAGTATTTTCCTTGCTTTATTTGCTTAACTGGAATAATGGATGAATACTTGGACTTATACATATATATGCATTTATAAATGTCTTCTATGTGAAATGGCTATGTTATGTGTATGCCTTCATCTCCTTGTGAATTTACACTTCCAACTGATAGACTATATGCCCAGCTTAACTTCGAAGGCTTCTCGAGGCACAAGTTGTTAAGATGGTCAAGATAGGGGATAGTGTCTCGACCCAAAACCATTCGTCTGAAGAGGATACCTCTTCCAGACCCCTTGTCGTGCAACTGGAATGCCAGATCCAAGTTCTGAACCCTTAATGGTAAATCTCAGGAGGAGTAGCGAAGTTGAAGCCTTGGAAAAGAGGAGGCTTCTTCGTTTAAGAGACAAGCGGAAGAGATCCGTTCGAAAGGACCCATATTACCGGTACCCATGAACCTTGGATTAAGCCTAAGGGGGCCATGTTTCCTTGGTCTCATAGCTCCGAAAGTCTGGGACTTCAGAGTCAGGTCGACCTTACTAGCTTTATGCGCACTGAAGGTGACCAAGAAACTCGGTCTCCCGTGAGATTAATCGGCGATAAGTGGTCCCCCAGGTGGTTGGGTGGGCCTTTCTCCCCAAGTAAACCGAGGTCTGAAACCCCAAAGACTAGAGTCGCGAAGGACCTAGTACTGTAGATTACAGGACCCTTCGGATCCTTTCCCAAACGTCGTCATATCGAGGACGTCCGGCGTTAGTCCCTCTCCTTCGGAGATTGGACGCTTCGGAAGATAAGAAGAGTTTGCTTAGCAATACTCCTGAATGTCGAAACCCCGAGGTAACAAGAGCCATAGGTCTATTGTTCTATGAGACCGAATCTCAACCGTGAGATCTGAGGAATGTAGAAGATTGTCGGCAAGGTGCCAAGATACAGTGACATCATCCCCGGTGACGTGGATCCAATCTTAACGAGCCACGTGCCACCTGGTTTATGTGCATCACCTACCCCATGGGGCCCTTGGATCGTGACCTGCATCGCTCCGGGTGAGGGCACGTGTCGCCCCTGATCCAACTACATGTTTGTCCGGGAATTCGAACTTCGACGGAATTAGAGTCAAGTGAGTCAAGAACTGTCGAAGCCCGAGACTCAAAGTCAATCTCAGTCGTTGGTTGTGACTAGAGTATGGACCATCGATTCAACTCATGCCTCTCCGTGAGTTCGGATCTTGACGGAATCAGAATTGGTTGAATCGAGAACACTCGAATTCTGAAGTCTCAACGCGTGCGAGGAGCCCATTGAGTCAGACCCACATGGAAGCTCCGCGGCCTCGACCAATGAACACCCGAGGAGATGGAGAGAGACGTATCCTCCAGTTCTGAGTATGGTAACCGCGGCAGGAAAGCCTTGGACAAGCAAAATGGGATTTGAGACCTCGAACGGAGGTCTTGGGTTCTTAAGGAGAATGAAATTTTGACGCCCCTCCATGGGTGTGTTACAGTTCACATGTAACTTGGTGTTTATTAGGAACCCATATCTCCATTGTAGTTTGAGAAATTTGCATTAACAATTTATAATTTGAGTTTGCAATCATCAATGTTCAGTGTCACAATTTTAATCTTAGTGATCTGGGACACTCATATTCACCTCCTACATAAAATGGATGAACAATAAAGCATCATTAATGTGTCTCTTTATATCCAACAACCCAGAAAAACCATGGCCATATGAACATCAATTCATCTAGATAAATAATGTGGATGTATTGGCATGACCACTAGCACGAGGGTATGTCAAGCATACATATAATACCTAATATGGTGCCTCAAGGAATGGATACATTATACGAAGTATGGTTAACGGTTGATAACTTGGAAGTGGAAATTTGAGTTTATACAATTTCAATGGAATTTTCATTGTTGTATGCCTTTATGTGAATATACTACATTGTGGTATAATTTTATTGTAATGGCACTCTTCCAAATTAATATACTGTTAACAATTCCATGTAGATGCTTCAAAGCCAACGTCATACTCTTTGGTCAAATGACCCAGATATTGGTGAATACCATGTATGATTGAGCAAATAGTACCTATAATCACATAAAAACCATGAAACCCGACTGTTGAGGGAAAGGTAGAACCATGAATACCATCTAAGACAGTGGGAGGCGCTTGATAATGTTCCACTCCTTGGAACCCAATAGATACTAGAGCCAGTTAAACCAAAATTAGATTCATGGCTTCAATTTAAGGTAGAAGAAATATACAAGAGTCAACTAATTAGCCATTCATCAAAATGGGATACCCAAAGACAAGGGAAGATTTATACAATAGCAAATATACAATCCACATTGCCCATGTTGCATCATCTCCCTTATTTCTTTCGACAACCATGTCTCTAGTGCTATAATATTGTAGTGATTGAGTTGGTTGTGCCCCTAAAGCATTGATTATCATCTTCGATTATGCTCATCCCCTTAAAAATATATTTTAGCTTATAAAGTGTGTTTGAATAAATCTCTAATGTCCAAATGGATGTCTCATCCTTATTTGAACACACTTGAGACAAGGACACCCCATGCTACATCTCCACAAACATATATTCATGTAGTTAAGATGCATATAAATCACCCATCCACCCATCTCCACATTAACCCAAAACTCTCTTAGTATATATCCAAATACAAATATATTTAAATCTAATTTAGAATTACTACCATAAATACCTTTCTTACACTTTAGAAACTTTGATCTACATGCAACTTCTCTTTCCAAATCTAAATTTTGATTCAAACAAATGTATAAAATGGCATCATGACAAGTATAATGATTTTCAAATATTAAGATTAACTAGTCAATTTAAAAAAGTCATTAAATACTCCAATTTAATGGATTTGTACAAAAATCAACCCTTCAGAACACATCTAGAATGAATTCTTACCTATTTTATAGAGAACATACATGGAGGTAAGGTGCTTTTATATTTCTTCATCCCAAATTTTGCTATCCCAAAACAAATATTAAAACCCCACAACATTGTATAAGCTAATTTTTTTTTTCCAAAGCATGCATTTATGCCTAAAAATTTTACATTTTTTAAATTTTATATATAAAATTTTAAGAACACTTTACCTTTTTTTTAGCTATTTTATGGAGAACATACATGGTGGAGGTAAGGTGCTTTTATATTTTTTTGTCTCAAATTTTAGGATCCCAAAACAAATATTAAAACCACACAACATTGAATAAGTGATTTTTTTTTCCAAAACATGCATTTATGACTCAAATTTTACATTTTTTAAATCTTGTGTGTAAAATTTTAAGAACACTTTATTTTAAATTGTATAACATATTTATTTTCTATAAATTTCATTTTATCTATTTAATCTAAATGCTTCCAAAAGATCACTTGGTAAAATTAATTTGTTGTCTCCTCTTCAAAGAAGGGTATCCATCTAATTTCATAAATGAAAAGCCTAAACATATCCTATAATATATTTAATGAATGATTCCATCTTACACCATGGACCATTATGGTATAACACTAACAACTTTTGGTATAGTGGAAATAAATCTATTGGCCATGATTTTTTTATCAATAAATTTTGTTTTCAATTGATATTTGAACTTTGAACCCCAACTGCAAATTAAGGTGGTACAAACCCATTTTAATATGGCTTTAATATGGAGGAAGGAGAGATTTAAATCTTACATCACTTCATAGCATTGTACTTTACACCACTTCATAGCATTGTACTTTGGATAAAATATCATGAATGAGTTTATCTTTTTTAATAATCTTTAAATTTTAAATCTTCTTTATCAATGTTTAAAAATAATTTTTAAGTCATTTTTAGCAAAATTATTTTCAATACATTTACATAGATATAGTGATTTTATTAGTACTCATTTTTTAATAATTTTTAAATGATATTTAGCCAAATCATTTTCAATACATCTACATATATATATTGCTTTTATTAATAGTCATTTAAAAAAAAAAATCAATAAAAGAATATCTACCAAGTGATAAGTTTAGTTTCCTAATTTTATGAAAAATAAATACCATCTATAAAGTTTTTATTTTCAAGTGATAAGTGTAATTTCGTACTTTTACAGAAAGTTTTAATTACATTCTTTCTGATATCAAGATGTAGCGCAATTACCAATCAAATAAGTTTTAATTTTAAAAGTATAACGAGCAGAGTAGCTAACTCTGCAGAGGGTGAATGCCGATAGATATCGACTGATTTTACTCGCTCCAGACATTATAGTCATTAGAAACGGCGCTGCACGCAGTAATTTTTAAACGCTGCAGTTACAATGAATGTATTATTTTTTAAACGCTACGGTACAATAAACATGCAAATGGTATTTTATAAATGCTGCAATATAAAAAGACAACTTATGAAGTCTAAACCGATGGGTAAGAAACAGCTCAGACGTGGAACGAAGGAATTGTCCGGCCCATAACGTGGCTAAAGCACCTTCTAATTAATCAAAATGGCGAAACCAACTGGCAGGGTAATGGGTGAATGGATAATCTGCATTGCCCATTCGTGGGCATCTGGTAAAGCCCACACATCCTATCAACACATGGTAATGGCAAAGAGATGAAGTAAAAAAACTTAAAATAGGAGTAAAACAACCCTAAACACAGGCCACTCAAAATTAAAAAATATCGCAAGTCATTAAAACTGGTATTAATAATTTTATCATTATTATGTTAATCACCATGTTTTAATGATTAATGAATATATTTTGTTATGCAAAGAAGTTAATGGTTGAAATCAGAACTGGTCATGACGACCAAAATATCATATGAAATTGTCCATTAAAAACTCATATTTGATTAAATCTAGCCTATCCACTTAAAAAAAAAAAAAATGTAGAAAAAATCAATTTAAGAAAAGTTGAATTAAAAATGATTTCAATATTATCATAAATATAAATAAAAACCTAGTCTAAATGTGATACAATTTGGCATTTTTCCAGACATGTTTTCCAAACAATTTTATCTGAAATCTAGTCAGAAATTGTTGAAATTGTATATTCAAGTATCTGTATCTCAATATTAAGAAGCTGAATCCATTTATACATTCAAAAATGCAATTTAAACATTTCACCCAAATTTATATAGCTGGATTCCAGTGAAAAATACCAAAACTTATAATGTTTAAACAAAGCCTTCAATAAATAAATATAATTAAATTGAAAAACAAATATTTTCATTTGTAATAATTTAATTATAATGTTACTAAAAAAAATTTCATTTGTAATAATTTAATTATAATGTTACTAAAAAAAATTTCATTTGTAATAATTTAATTATAATGTTACTAAAAAAAATTATCTACTCATGTATAAAAATACATCACTGAATATCTTTAACTCAACTAAACATAATATTTTCATATTATACTTATAAAAAACATCAACTAAATATAATATTTCCATATTATACTTATAAAACTAGTAGTCTAAACGTTCTACATTTTGGTTGTTTTCCCATCACTTTTTCCATTTGATTTTGTCCGAAATCTGGTGAGGAATGGTAGGATCTGCATATTTGAGTGGCTAAGATTGTATAATCGGAGTGTCTTGGTAGTTTTTCAGCGAGCTGAATCCATTTATACATTCAGAAATGCAATTTAGACAACAAACAATAGTGATGTTATCCAATTTTACATCATTGAATTCAGAAATGCAATTTAGACAACAGATAATAGTGATTTTATCCAATTTTACATCATTGAATTCCTGCCAAAAAAACCCAAAAGGTAGAACCAACGCCCTTATAAAAACATCAACTAGTTATAAAAATATTTTTAAAATAGTTTATAAAATGTAAATAAATAATAAAAATACAATACACCAACATCAAATCCATCATTGAAAACTTGGTTAAAATTCTCCAAATGAATCACTTGCAAACTAGGTCATTCAACTGACCCAAGTATTGAACTACATTTATTTTAAGAAATATTATAAACATCCACAATACAAAAACATGCACAACCAAAAACCAACCCACCTTTGTCATACAAGACTGGCTCTTGGCATATGGCAGAAATTTCAATGACATTAACTTGTGTACATATGCTGAAATAGTTACAAATCACTATAATACAAGACAGCCACTTCCAGAATTTTAGCATTTGTGCTCCAATGACAATAACCAATTTGCTCAATACTCGCTCCAAGGGCATAAAGTAAAAGATTTACTCATCAGCATGGAGGGGTACCTCTAAGATCTAGCTGCTGATCACATCAGCTAAATACTGAGTGTAGTGAAACCCATATGCACATGAACTAAAATGATAATAACATGTGCAATGCCTTTGTAAACACAAACGATATAAAACATGAAGTGCTCCATGTAAGATGGATTTGAAAGAAGTTATACACTGACTACAAGATCATTAAGTTGCACCCATCCATATGCGCAACGATCTCTTATTTTGCGAACAGTCATAGCTGCAGCATCAATTGCAGGTCGTATTTTGGCAAGGCGTTTCTCTGCTGGCATTCTTGCACTATACTCTAACTGCAAAAGGTCATTTCTTTAGTAATGCCAACATTGATTGTCATTGTATAACTAATTATTTTTGTCAGACAGAAGGGATGAAGTCATTCAAAGATCACAAACCTTTTGAATTACACGTGGAATGTCAAGTATGCGGCAGAAGTAGGTAAGCTGCTTGTACAGGTCTACCTCGGTGTACTGCTCCCAGATATAAACAATTTAGCTATTTAGTTCAATTGGAAGAACTTATTAGGTAAAAAACACATGCCATGAGAATTTTACCAATCATTACCTGTTGGACAAGATGTCCATTGCAGCGGGGATAATTTGGACAAACTGTTCCCCTTTCAGTATCGCCGATAACCCGCAAGTTCAAGTTTCTAGTTGTGTGCTTGCACATTTCGTCATCACACTGAAAAATACAAGACCAAAACAGAATCAACCGAGAAAATTCAGATCACCATAAAGGAATTCTTACTTGAAATCTTCTAATGTTATAATTAATAAAAGGCATCTAAAGAGATTGGGAAAGGACCATACAATCATTAACCCTGTATAGTACAGTGCAATGTATTTTTCTGCTTGCTTTTTCACCTGCATAGCACAATGCAAAAGAGTATTTAAACCAAATATAGACACTAGCTCTGCAGTATGCAGAAGTATTAATGGGATGATCAACATACTTATCATTCTATTATCGAATGCTTTAAATGGTGGCTAACCTGATTAGCCAATATGGCAGGAGAAATTACAGTAGGAACATCCTCATCTTGACATTTCGGACAAGGGAGTGAGCACCAATACTTCTCAGTTGCCTCCCTTGATGTCTTGGATAATGTTTCATCTTGTTCATTATCTCCAGAGTTTGTTGTATGGTTTTCAGAACTTTTAATTATGCTTGCGACACTAGGACATTCAAAACTTGAGGAGCAATGTTGGCATACTATCAAGAATGGCTCGCAGTCATGGTATCTGTGGGGCAACTCAAACAATGTTATAGAATTAAACAAAATGCAATATAACAAAGTACGCTCAGATATAAGAAGCAATCAGAAATTTAATGAACAGAACCAAATAGATGATATTCCTGCTCGCTGAAGTTCACCTTTCATCGTCATCCAGGAGACTGGAGAGAAATGCAGTAGCTGGCTCTTTAGTGACAGCTTCAAAACTCGTTTTTGGTTCAAACTGAGAAAAGAGACAATGTCAGCTTCATACAGAATCTGAATGTCACAACATCCTGAAAAAACTATAATGAGATGCATATGCTCACCTTCGATGAGTCCAGTCCAAGACAATCTGCAAGACGTCCTGGGCTTGTGCCTTGGATAGGTGCACATAATCTAGATACAACAGGATGAATCTGGAAATACAAGTCATCGGAACTAGGTCACATAGAAAATAAGACATCTTGAAGTTGGTGTAGAGTTAGAAAATATTGCATATCATACAACATGCTTGGTTACATTACTATATATGTATTATGTATTATGATTGCCTACCTACTTTATCTTCATGAAAAGAGTCACGTTCTCTATTGTCTAGGTGGAAAATTAGCACGACTTCATCTGATGATATCAGAATGCAGAAATACCTGCTGAGATAGATAATAATCAATGTCAACCATCCAGTTTCCACTGTCCCTTTTCAACTCATCTGGATGTCTTGCCCTTTCAGCAATGCCTGTTGTTGATCCCACTCCAGATCCCTATTCAATAGAAAGAACAGCAAACTAAGATCCTCTGTAAAAAGAACAGTGAACTGACAGATCTACAAGCACCTTATTTTTCTCTGCAACAACCATTATCAGTAATGGCGGACAAAAGTTGAAGGCCCATTCTGTTTGTCACTTGAATTGACAAAATGCTGTGTATAGTTTGAAAGATTTAGAACGTATACATCAAGGCCAGTGTTTTTGCATTTATAAAACAAGAGAAACGGTATGCACCTGCTCATAACAAATTATATAAGGAACTGTATCACCAACAGAGCAACCAATATGATGGCCACTCTGCTTCATTCTTAATGCCACCTGTCAAGAATAAAATTTATCAACTTATGATAAGTCTATAAGCACAGTCCAATGGAATGAAGATGAATACACAGCATAAACAATGCGAAAATAGCTACTTGAAAATGGATGAAATGGCGTTATAGATACCTGGACATGTGGCTGGTTGTTGGAATCCGGATACTCCTCTGGAGGTTTAGTCAATGATTTGTTAATGACATACTTCTCAAGCTCCACTTGACCATTTCTCATTTCCTCTTGCACCTATTACAACGATTTAACTATCAATACCTGTTGTGTACCTATAAACAACTTATTTTGTACATTAACTATTTTGTTTATAAATTCAATAATCTAATGTTTGAGTCATTAATGACTCATCACTAAGCTAGTTCAGAATTGTTAGTTACTTGCATTAATGACTCATCACTAAGTCAGTTAAGAAGTGTTAGTTACTCATTAATTACCCATCACAAAGTTAATTGGGAGTTGTTAGCTACACAGATTAATTACTCATCACTAAGTTAATTGAGTCATATTAAAAAGGGTCTCCCCCTCACTTGTAATAATCACTCTATTATTGTTGGCTGAGCTGTGGTCTAACAATAAACATGTGAATATGCCATTGCTGGCCCAGGTTCAAATCCCAGCAAAAATAGGGAAACCTCAGAGTGACATGCACAGGAGTGCATTCCATTAACTCCAACCCAATCCCAGTAGATATGAATAGATTCCAGTAGTGCATTGGGGGCAGTAAGTTCCCGACTCGGCCAAAAATAAGGGGTGTTACTATTTTTAAAAAAGAAAAAAATCACTATTATCAATCCATCAAATCGTTTTACTCATTTAATTGCCATTTTCATGAAGGCGTCTACCACCATATTTTTAGGAATTGCAAGTGCATTCCACTTTCGGGTGTGCATGTAACCCCAACCCTTTGTTCTCATTGTTGTTTATTTCTCTTTGTACTTGTTATTACTTCAATAGTAGCATTAGTAGTCCAAGTTTTGGTAAAAAATGCTGCAAGTTAGTATCAAAGCATGAAATTCTAGCAGAGGGTCATAATTTCATTAGATTTTTGAAAATTTTACCCGCTGAGTTTTCAAAAAATAAAATTACTCAAAAAATAAAATTACAAATTTTTAATCTACTCAAAAAATTATGGTTTTAAACGATAATTTTAAAAGCAAATCACTCAAATTGAAAGTCTAACAGCCAAAAAATTGAAGTTCGAAAAAATTGTTATCTTTGGCATATTTCTGTTATGACTGGCTATAACTTTGGGTTTTTAGCAGCTTCTCAAAAGAAGCTGTCAAGTTTGATTTAACCATTCGAAAGTAAATATTTTTAGCTTCAAATCAATATATTATATGTTTGATTTGGGTTTACAGTGTAGAAGATATGATCATTTTGTTGAGAATGGTGTAAGCTCCACGTTTGGCCACAACCAACATCAATATTGCAATCATTATTGTATGTATTTCCAGGATTGTTTAAGGTTGACCTAGTCAGCATTCCTTTATTGTATTTCTAGGTTTGGTGAAAGCCGCCCTAATCAATGTGGGCCCATAACCCCTCTTGAGGAAAACACCCTACTCTTGAGTTGTGATATATACACAACTCTCATTTGTAATTGCACATATCTTGCAATCATTCTTTCATTCTTTAGAAAAGTGATTTAACCTATGAGCACCATAAAGTATTGCGCTCACACTTCTCTTGAATCATTTTTCTCTAGGGTTGCACCTCTTTTGGTGATTAGAACTGTTTTTTCTTTCTCTTTATTGCAAACTAGGGTTTACTGGTTGGTTCCATTCGATCCTTAGTCTGCCATATGAATCTCAACATTTTATCAGAGTGGGTGTGAACCTCAATTAGCCAATTCTGCAACTGATATGAAGCTGCGATTTGGCTGATGGCATCACTGATTTTGTTCCTGTAAAACCAAGGTTTGAAACCATCTTTTAACTGCAGATTTTCAAAAGCTGATCCAAGGCTATTTGGCTGGCGACATCACTAATTATGTGTCTGCCAAACCAAGGTTTCAGATCATCATTTTACAGCAGAATTTCAGTAGCTGATCCAAAGGCCCTTTGGCTGGTGGCATAACTGATTTGGTGACTTCAGAACAAAGGTTTCAGATCATCTTTTTACGACAGATATTCAACAGCTTCTCCAAGTGTATTTGATTGATGGCATCACTGATTTTTTGTGACTGTAAAACCAAGGTTTCGGATCATCACACTTAGTTTTGAACAACTCCTCTTTTCTAAGGTTTTTTTCCTAAGGTTTAAACCTAAGTTGCATGAGACGGGGAAACGTTTCTAAGTTTCCGAAACCGGGACGGTAAGAAACAGGCCCTCAAAAAATGGAAATGTCGAAGGAAACGCCGGGGGAAACGCCGTATATAAAAAAATAAAAAATAAAAAAAAAAATATATATATATATATATATAGGGTTTCTATTAGTTTCTAGAAATTCCTTTTTGAAATGAAAAAAATGGACAAAATCAATTTTATTCTCATTGGAGAATTTAGAAAAGGAAAAAATAAATTAAAAATGAGCGTTTGGGGGCCCCACGACCCACTATTTTTTTTTTGGCCTCTAAGATGCCTTAGAACGGCCGAAATGCCGGCCATACAGGCTGGTACAGCCGGGAAACACCGTCGACTGTATGGTACGGTCGGCGGCGTTTCTTGACCGTACCGTACCCGTTTCAGTGTTTTGGATCCTTTCCGATGCCGAAACAGGGGGGTAGGGCGTTTCCTGCAACTTAGAATTAAACCCTCCTACAAGGCCAACACCTCTTTTTCTAGGGGTTCCTAGGACTTTTACCTAGGGTCTAAACCCTTCTTTAAGACCAACACACTACAGGTTTCTTTTGGGAAAAAAACAAAGCCTCTCTTTCTCTTGAGTACATAAAGGCAAAACTTTTGAAGACTTTGTAAAAGCTTCTTCTTTTTGGTTGTTGAACCTACAAACTCAGTCAATGTTTGCCCAATTAAATGGGACTAGTTACGATATTTTAACTACCCTTCTTTAGTACAAGGATTTGTGGATGTACCTAGAGAAAACCCTTCCTCCTAATGTTCAAGTTATGACTATCAATTTCGCATCTCTGAGTTTTAGGATCAAGCAAATGGGTATGTATACAAGCATAATGTCTATATGATGCTTTCAATCACAAGGTGATTGAACAAAGAGACGCTCTCTTTGATGATGTTCTTATTCATGATCTCCCAAGATCTTTTCCACTGCATCTTACGGATGTACCACCAATAGATGATTCTTAACATGTTTCAATGGATCTCTCTTTATCATGTTTATCCATTCTACATCGTGGAAGTTGCAAACAAAAACGCTCCTAAATCATGCAACAAGATCAATGCTAACCATTGCCCCTTGAAAGTGCAGGGTTCGTTTTTCATTTTCATGGGCCTTTCTTCGCTCATTGCACAGCAAAAGACCTGTGGAGTTCAATAGTAGATGCAAGTTGATGGGATTTTCTAAAGGCTGGGTTTCATGGCTCACACTAAATTTGTTGCATTATTGATGAAGAGTTATGTTGGCCATTGGTAAGAGAAAGAAGGGAGCCCTGTAACATGAATGCCCTAGCATATTTGGGCTCCAAAGCATGATGAATGGCAAGGCACAATCAAATACAACAAGAAGCAAGAAATTCCCAACACATGGGAGGTCTAGAACATAAAAAATGACACAGAGAGCAAAACGCCTTATAGCTTGGAGCAAGCCCAAAACATGACAGGGGGTAAGGAAAGAGGCTAGAACAGGAACACCCTAGCTTGGATGTGTTAAATTCCACCCACCCAACACCCAGTAAATTATTTCCTAGCAAATACCTTGTTGTAATAAACTTATTACGCAGATTTATTGAATAAAGAACACAACTAAGCTTTAACGACCTAAATAAATAAATCAGCGGAAGCAATAACCAGAAAACCACAATTATGCACACATATTTTCTGGGTAAATACCCCTTGAAAAAATCCTAAGGGAAAACCAATACTTTGATGATTTTATTATGATAAAATATGGGCTACCCTCCTAGGAAAATGGCATGTTATCCCCTATCCTAGGGATAACTAAGGAGATTATGTCTCGAGGCCCACAGGTCCTAGACATGGAGTACCGAGAGCCATCTGACTTAAGCTTGGCCCTGGAGGGACCATCTTTTCTTCAATACGTCCTATCCATCAGCAGCAGCAGCATCCATCCCAGTGGGTCTTGCTCCATGAGGTAATGAGTCTGAGTATCACGGTATGTGTCACTCTAATTTTCGAAGCATTTGAATATGTGCATTGAACTCTCTTTTGTTTCATGACGTTTGCTTGGAATTTATGCTCTTTAACGTGTCCATACCTTGGAGGGATGAAAGAGTGCCCTAGTAAGTGTTGATGATTACAGCTGCGTGAGACATCCTCCAGGACACAGACTGAGTGAGTCGGCCTGTGGGGAAGCCCATGAGTTGGGTGTGCCCATGAGATGGGTGTGTTGTTCCTCTCTGACACAGAGATGGAACGTTGTGTGCCCATGAGATGGGTGTGTGGTTCCTCTTTGAGACGAAGATGGAACGCGGTGTGCCCCTGTGTGGGGTGAGGATGCTCATGAGTTGGTTGTGCCCATGAGATGGGTGTGTGGTTCCTCTCTAAGACGAAGATGGAACGTTGTGTGCCCCTGTGCGGGGTGAGGAAGCCCATGAGTTGGGTGTATCGTTCTCTCTGAGACGAAGATGAAACGATGTATTGGTCTCCTATGTGCAGAGAGTTGAGATGATGTGATACTCCAGATGATTCTCTTATGAGACGCGGTGAGATAGAGATCTGTTGAGTAGGATGTGCCTGTCGCTGAGCACAGGTGAACGTGATCCTAGTGTTTGAGCACTAGTGAGTGTGTGTCCAGATGATTCTCCTGTGAGACACAGTGAGATAGAGATCTATTGACTTGGACGTCCCTGTGGCTGAGCACAGATGGACGTGCCCCTAGTGGTTGAGCACTAGTGGATGTATGAGATCCCTTGCTATATTGTCTAAGAGTCAAACTTACCTGTAACCTTAATTGTGATGTAAAGGGTACAAGTCGGCCCCACCATAAAGTAAAAGATAATTAATATGGTAATTATTAATTATATTTTGAGTTATTGAGGTCGGCCTTAATGTGGCAATAGACACATCATTTGATGTGATAAGTCTTGTATAAATAAAGGTGAATCCCCATTGAGGAAACACACTAAACATTGTGTCATCTCATAATTTCAGAAGTTGTGGTCTGAAATTATGAGAATTACAGCACCCTCTTGTGTGCTAGGTTTGGTGATGGTGTGGGAGGTCTTTCTCTTGAAGAATATAGCAAAGGATTGGCTGGGTTTTCTTCCCTTGTTGAGAAGGGTTTCCCATGATACTTCTTGTGCTCTTGTGCATGGTTATTCTTCTTGTGATCTTGGTTTGCTGCAGTAGTTATGGTTCAAGTAAAAGCTAAACAGAAAATTTAATTAAATGCATGAGCCACAACTGGTGAGAAATTCAACATGGTATCATAGCAGACTTGAAGAAGATCATTGCACATCAAGGTTGAAGGAAGGTCGTAAATCTCTGTTGTAGGTGTAAAGGGAAGAGGGTCGGACCTCTCTTTAAAATTTTGTGGTAAATGTTGAGGTCGAACCCTTCATAAATCCATGGTGAAGGTTGAGGTTGGTCGGAGGCTTGGCCGAACCCTGTTGAAGACCCTAGAAGGAGATCGCAGCAAGGGAAAGGCCCCTCTAAGGCTGTCGCAGTAGACCCTAACATCAGACCCACAATGAGGAAAGGGTCGGACCTTTTTGAGGTGATGTTTGAGGCTGCCACAGCTAGAAGAACCCCTACAACAGGGACCCTAAACAGCAGACCTACAGGAGGAGGAGGATCAGGCTGACGCTGCTAGCAGAGCTAAGTTTTGTGGGCAGTAAAGTGAAGGTTGTTAGGCCTGTTCTTGCTGTAGCAAACCGCAAATTTGGAAGGTCGTTAGCCTTGTTCAGTAGTAAACCTCAATCCCTAGGCTAAAGAACTCAACCACATTCAAAGAAAGTACATGCCACAGATCCTGTGTAAGGATTACCTCAGTCCGAGGGCAATAGAAGAGCATTGTATTCCCTCTTGCGAGCAGACTGTGGAATGTTAAGAGTTGTGTAAGCCTCCTGCAGCAGGTCGAGGGCTGTGGGAAAAGGATTGTGTTGAGAAAGGAGGGTTTAAAGGGACAAAGGGACACCCTGACACTCAGCCATTGTTCATCATCAGAGTCAGCCACGGTTCAACGAACTTTGTCAATCATTAGGGCAGTTTTTGAGGCAGATATAAGGGCAATTTTAAGGCCTGTTATGAGGCTCAAATTCAACAAATCTGAGGCTGTGATGAAGGGAAAATTTGAAGCAATTTAGGCCTATTATAAGGGCAAATTGAAGGGCAGATCTGAGACAAGTACAAGGGTTGTTCTAATGCAAGTCTGAGGAAGAACATGGTCAAGGTTTCAGGACTGTTTTTTAAGCAATTATCAGAGGTTTCTGAACAAGAGTCTAACACAAGTTTTAGAGCAGTTCAAGTGGAGAATTCAGATCTATCCTGGCAGAAGATTTAACTCAACAAGGAAACAAAGTATAATGTGGCTACAAGGGCAAACAAGTCTATGGCAAACAAGCAAGGAATGTCATTGCTCATCATGACATTGACAAACAAGCAGAATCTCCATTGGTGTACAGTCTCAGGTATGCACTTGTATACATTATTTGCATCATTGTCATAAGGGTACTTGCAGGAGGAAGGAACCCTTGATGCAATCATGAATTTGAGGAATTTCAGTGCATTCAAAGGAACAACACACTGGAAGTGAAGACTCCAGGTTTGATTGTTTTAAATTATCATGCCTCTAACCTACATTTCTAAGGTTGCTACATTACAAGTAGGTGTTGTAGTTGTGACAACAATCCTTAAAATGTTTTGATTCTAGAGATGTACTCATGAATCTCCTCTAGGAGATATTCTTGTCTTGTTTCCTTTCGTTTGTTTTCTTGTTCCAGGCAGGTTAATAACAAAGGAAGATGTTTATCCTTCAGACTTCAGAGGGAGTCACTTGACTCAGAAGGAGTCAAACTAATTGAGAAGAAGAGACAATACCTTCTTCCTCTTCAGCAGTCCAGAGGGAGATAGCCATTGATATAGTTGATCCAGTTGTTCCAATTGATATTCCGAGGGACTTTGCAGTAGGCCATAAAAGGCCTGTCTGGGCTTGACAAACTATACAAGAGGCAGAGAGACATGCAGCTGATGAAAGTGTCGAGAAATACGAAACGAGATTTGTAGTCAGAGGATTCTCACAAGCAGAGGGAGTGAACTATGATGAGACCTATTGATCCAGTAGCCTGATGCACTTCCATCTGTACTATCATCCATGAGTTGAAAACTACATCGGATGGATGTAAAGACAGTCTTTCTCAATGGTGAGATTAAGGAAGAAGTTTGCATCGAGCAGCCAGAGGGATTCGTGATATATGACGAGAAATCTCATGTGTACAAGTTGAAGAAAGCCCTGTATGGACTAAAGAAGACACCTCGTGCTTGGTACGAGAAGATGGATGGATTCTTGATGAGTTTGGGCTTCAGCAAGAGTGTTTTTGATCCAAGCCTATATTATTACATTGTTGGTGATGAGAGTCTGACTTTGGTGACTTATTCAGAAAGCCTTGTTCTTGGATACAAGCAAGCTTTGACTTCTGATTTCGAGATGAAGGATCTGGGTATGATTCACTACTTCTTGGGACGAGTAGTATGGCAGAGGACTGATGAGATTTTCCCGAGTCAAGGGAAATATACAGTGGGGATATTAAAGAAGTTCAGTATGACAGAATGCAAAATCCACGCCTACACCGATGGTGATGGATTTGAAAGAAAATGAATGATGATGATTCAGATGAGATTGATCACAATTGATTGGATCATTGATGTATCTAGTTAACACCTGACCCGATATAGGCCATGCAGTGAATGTACTTGGTCAATTCATGAGTCAACCAAGACAGACTCACTGGATAGCAGATATCTACGAGGCACAGTTGGATATGACCTAAAATATGCCTCCAGTGTAGACTTGAGTTTGCAGGGACATGTCGATTGGGCAGGGAGCACAATGGACCGAAAGAGCACGTTCGGTTGTTGTTTTACCTTAGGGTCTGCCATGGTTTCCTGGTGCAGCAGGAAACAAAGCTCTGTGGCCTTGAGTACCACAGAAGCAGAGTATATAGCATTGAGTGTGGCAGTCCGCGAAGCAGTGTGGCCTCGCAAGCTTCTAACAGATTTATTTGATCATGAGATGGATCCTATTATTATTCATTGTGATAACCAGAGCTATGTGAAGCTCTCTGAGAACCCTGTGTTTCATGATAGATCGAAACACATTGAGATAAAATATCATTATATCATATACATGGTGCAGAGGAAAGCAATATACGTGCAGTACTTTCCTACACATGAGCAGATTGTAGATATCTTCACCAAACCGCTTGCCACGACGAAGTTCGAGTACTTCCGTGAGAGACTTGGCCTGGTGAAGAATACCTCCCTAGCTGAGAGGGAGTGTTGATGATTACAGCCAAGACGAAGTTCGAGTACTTCCGTGAGAGACTTGGCCTGGTGGAGAATGCCTCCCTAGCTGAGAGGGAGTGTTGATGATTACAGTTGTGTGAGACACCCTCCAGGACACAGACTGAGTGAGTCGGCCTATGAGGAAGCCCATGAGTTGGGTGTGCCCATGAGTTGGGTGTGCCCATTAGATGGGTGTGTTGTTCCTCTCTGAGACGGAGATGGAACATTGTGTGCCCCTGTGTGGGGTGAGGAATCCCATGAGTTGGGTGTGCCCATGAGATGGGTGTGTGGTTCATCTCTGAGACGAAGATGGAACGTTGTCTGCCCCTGTGTGGGGTGAGGAAGCCCATGAGTAGGGTGTGCCCATGAGATGGGTGTGTGGTTCCTCTCTGAGAAGGAGATGGAACGATGTGTGCCCTTGTGCGGGGTGAGGAATCCCATGAGTTGGTTGTGTCGTTCTCTCTGAGACAAAGATGAAAGGATGTACCGGTCTCCTTTGTGCAGAGAGTTGAGATGATGTGATACTGCAGATGATTCTCCTGTGAGACGCAGTGAGATAGAGATCGGTTGAGTAGGACGTGCCTGTGGCTGAGAACATGTGAACGTGATCCTAGTGGTTGAGCACTAGTGAGTGTGTGTCCAGATGATTCTCCTGTGAGATGCATTGAGATAGATATCTGTTGACTTGGACGTCCCTGTGGCTGAGCACAGGTGGACGTGCCCCTAATGGTTGAGCACTAGTGGGTTTATGAGATCCCTTGCTATATTGTCTAAGAATCAAACTTACATGTAACCTTAATTGTGATGTAAAGGGTACAAGTCGGCCCCACCATAAAGTAAAAGATAATTAATATGGTAATTATTAATTATGTTTTGAGTTATTGAAGTCGGCCCTATTGTGCTAATAGACACATCATTTGATGTGATAAGTCTTGTATAAATAAAGGTGAATCCCCATTGAGGAAACACACTAAACATTGTATCATCTAGTGATTTCAGAAGTTGCGGTCTGAAATTATGAGAATTACAGCACCCTCTTGTGTGCTAGGTTTGGTGATGGTGTGGGAGGTCTTTCTCTTGAAGAATATAGCAAAGGATTGGTTGGGTTTTCCAGGATACTTCTTGTGTTCTTATGCATGGTTATTCTTCTTGTGATCTTGGTTTGTTGCAGTAGTTATGGTTCAAGTAAAAGCTAAACAAAAAATTTAATTAAATGCATTAACCACAACTGGTGAGAAATTCAACAGTAAGTTGGTTCCCTTAGGGATGAATTGCCACTGGGTTGGTCTATGAAAGGTCATCGTCCATTTTTTCCATACTTACCACTTTTCATCATTGTCCCTCTCATCTTTCCCCTACCTTGGTTCGGGCATTGGGTTTGCCAAGCTAGTAAGGGTTGTACCTTGCCTTGTGGGAAGAAGGGGCTAAACGCCAGAGGGTAAAAGTAGCTGGCAAAAGTTAAAATCCAAAATGAAACCTTGAGATGCTTCGCCCAGGGATTCCCGAGAAAGCAATAAATGGCTTCTCAGTAAGAAAAGGGGACCCGTAAAATAAAATAAAACTCAAGATCTAGTTGGTGGATAAGAGGTCTTATCATGAGTCGGCCTATTAGGACCATGGGCATGTAGCGGTATAACACTACCATCCATCTGGTCACCAAACCAGGGTAGTGACTCTTGGTGGCATAGCCAAGAGAAAGGGGGTCCCATCACGAGCCAACCTTCTCATTTCCGTGAAGTGCTTGTGGGTAACAATGTCACCACTGGTCACCACGCCGGGACAATGTCCCCCTGCTATTCTCTTGAAAAGAAAAAGCAATAAGACAAAGAATAAAAGGCATTGAATGGGCTAGAAAAAAAAGGGCATCCATGACAAGGTGCAACTCGCCCTCTCTAGTGGCACCCACAGGTAAGACCTACATTTCCTTGTTATCACTACACCCCTTGCCCAAACATTCCTTGCACCATCTCATACACCTACATGACCTAGATTGGTCTTCACCTAGGAAACACCCCAAACTTGAGGAGGATTAGCCCAATAGGACATCCTAAGACCCTCTCCAAACCTGGCTTGTTAAACTGCATAACGTCTTTGAGCATTTGTCTGGGTAAAGGGGGGTTTGATGCACATGTTTGGGTARTTTGATTATTAGACGTGATTGGCATTGCTATGATCCCTGTGACTTATGAGCCCATGGAGGGCRTTCTTGTTGTTGATGCAAGACCATGCCCGACGGACGGGTACATATGGGGAGATGATTAGCTCGGATCTCCATTGGGCTAAAATCCCACCAGATGGATGTTGTGACCCCAGCCAAGGGCAGAAAGACACCAGAGGCTTGCACCGGAGAAAAGAAAGGACGTTCCACCAGAGACACTTTGGCAGGCCTAGACCTAGGGGGATCTTGCTTTCCCCCTTGAACGTTGGCCTTGGGAGGCGCATGACATCACCCTTGTGACCCTAGACGTCACCCAGCGTCAGATGGACATGATGGAGGTAGTTGTGTGCCAAGTGGCATGTGTGGCATCATCCAGAGGCCTTGGAAGGTCTAATGTTTTGCTCATGGAGCCTGACGTCCCACCTATGAGGCCCAACGTCACCTTAGGAGGGCATGACGTCACCTCTACTGTACATTTTAGGGTTTAATTCTTCAAATTTATGTAAAAACTGGATTTTGGATGTAATTTGGCCATGTCGACCTTTTTTTACCTAAATTGTAACTAAAGGTCATTATCATTGTATAAATAAGAGACAAATCTCTTGTATTTTTCATCTTTCACTCACACAAGTGTGAGGTCTGAAATTCGGCCCTTTTTAGTGGGTATTTGGCTGAAATTAAGTGGTGCGCAACTTCTTGGAGAGGTTATTCTTGGTGTGTTTTGGCATTTTCATGGTGGAAAGTCTTCAACTAAGGTTTTTTGTGCTAGATTATTCTTGATGAAGTAAATCTGCAATTCTTCATTTATTTTTGAATAGTTATGGTAAATTTGCTTGTTCATTTCTAAGATTATGAAATTGCTAGCTTGAAACCCTAGGGGAGAAGCATATGTTATTATCATTTTCCTTATAATTTTCCACCTATTTGATTTTGCTAGAAAACATCCCTTTTGAAGAATACACTAGAGCCCTACCTTTGTAACACTCTAGTAGCATTGCTTCATTAGCTTCATATATTTTATTTCAAGCTTGATCCAAAGAAGGAAATCGCTAGGGCCTAAGGTTACTTACTTCCTAGCATTTTTTCCTTCTAGGGTTTAGATATTGAGGCCTTAGGTTACTAACACCTCAATCATCTCACCCATCCCTTTAGATTATCTATTATCATTTGTTGTTTTCCTCTAAAAATTATCCCTGCAAACTTTGATTCCATTACCCTAAAAGGCAGTAGTCCACTCCTTCCAAGTGATTGATTGACCAAACAATTCTTAAACCATCTTCCTTGATACTTTTACTGACTTTTACTAACTTTTACTAACTCTAAATTAGACTAACTCACTAACTAATTTGTTGTTGTTGCAAAAGATTGCTATAGCCATCTACAACAGCAGCAAATTCATCCTAAAAGCAAGATTTAAATTTGATCAAACATTGTCATTATTGCTTTTGACAACTATTATCATTCTGTCAATTTTAGGCTATTATTTCTCATCATTCTTGAAGCATTATTGAGGCATAATTGTTGTAGTTGTTGCTAAATATTCATTGCTGTTATAAATATTTATATTGCTTCAGTTTTATATCAACTTGCTTATCTTCCAAAAGTTTATGGTTTTATGAAGCATTGACATCATATGGTACTTGCAAACAACATTTATTTTCTACTTGTTGTCTTGTTCTGGGCAGGTACACTCAAATTATCTTTTGCTTCATCTCAATAAAACCTTGGAACTTTTGATCAGAGTGACCTGTGAGAGGGGTGGGACTTTCTTGTAACTTTTACCTTATCCTTCTCAAACCCCCAGGTCACTGGGGACGTCTCCCCTGGAGTACTACTCCTAAATAGAAAGAGGTGTCCTATTAATGTAACAGTCATAGGTCATCCTCCTTGTTTCGCCAATTTAGTATCCACTTGCCTTTGGCTTTGGAAAAGTACAAATTGTGCGATAACATTTTGGCGTAGTTGTTGGGGATCATCGAGTCAATTTTCCTCGAACGACACTTTTTCGGTAAGCCTTTATCCAAATCCTTTACCTCACTAAGTTTACATGGCGACTCCACTAAGGGTGATTCCCTCTTTTCTCTTTGATGATCCCTAGAAGGATTATCTGGCGATTCCACTAATGACAAAGCCAACCATGGCTTCTCAATGGGACCCTAGATATTTCAAACCCTTAGATATGAGTAAAATTTCGGGTTACCCTCGACAAATGCCCCCGAGGTATGAAAAATGGCTCCCTAGATTCACTAGTAATGATGGGGTTAGAGCCAACAACCACATGGATAATTTTTGGGCTTTCTTTCAACTCCACCCTATCAGTGATAATGCTGAAGATTTGGCAATGAAACTTTTCTCTGCCACTCTTCATGGCGATGCTAGGAAATGGTATGACAAGCTCCCTGATTCTAGCATCACATCTATGGACCAGTTAGAAGAAACCCTTCTCAAGAAATGGGGTATTAAATTACAAGATATACAGATATTAATAAAAAGACTCGAGTACTTGAAACAAACTAAGAACGAGAGCATCCGGAATTCCATGACAAGTTTGAAAATTTGCTATGGCAAATTCCTAGAAGCCATCGTCCTAAAGACAAATACCTTGCTTACCTCTATACCAATGCACTCCTAGTGCATTTAGGGTTTCTCCTCAATGAAAGGGGGCCAAAAACTCCATGAAGCTTATCACATGGCTATAGAAATCGAGGCAAATATCTCCTTGTTCAAGGAAGGACACCTTTTTGACCACTTATTTCAACTAGGGGGTCAACTCCATGTGCCATGAAGCTATGTATCTGATGGTGCAACAAAGTTGAAGACTTACTAGTTCTACAAAGCAATTTTGGCCTCAGCACTTCTTTTTGTAACTGGAATTTCCGCTCCCCTGCATGGGATAATAATGTAATGGGTCTGCATGGATCATGTTGTAGGTTAGTTGAATCGGACTTTGTCATTAGGGAAGTCCTTTCATTGAGTGTTTTTTTTCCTCAGGTAATTAATTTGGCCTAACCAGCCTTTTTAATTACCCTTGAGTTTTTCACTCCCACAATAATCCTCCAAAGTGGTGAAAGGCGTTCTAATGATCGAGTCCAATGGGTGACTATGGTCTAGGAATATTGTAAATGACCATGCTAGACATCTCCTAGAGTCTTGCGGAATTCTATCGAGTCTAAGTAGTTTTTTTTTTTTTAATTACTCATTTAATGGTAATTTTAATTAAAATTGATGTAAAAATGTAAAAACTAGGTCCTAGGGAATTTTGATAGGGGTATGAGTACTCAAAAGAAATGGAATGAGACCCCCTACACCCTTGGACCAAGTTTCAACTCAATTGGACAAGTTTTGTTAGGTCATTGTCCATGATAAGTCCAAGTCAGTCTTGAGTCAGCAATTTAATTGCTTAATTGACAAAGTCAAAATGTCAATTTTTGTAAAATATGAGCAAAAAGGTTAGAGAAAGAGTGGGAGATGATGCCTAACCCCTTTCCTAAGTTAGAGATACATTTTTCCTAACTTAATTTCACCCCCTCACCTAGCCATCACTTCATTCCACTCATCTACCTAAGGAAGTTGCACCCCCCTTGGTGAGAAAGTCATAAAAAATGAAAAATTAAAAGGGAAAACCCCCTTTCTCCCTAAGTACACCCCTTGGTCTATTTTGTTGTTGGACCATGTCAAAAAAAGGTGTTTCCCCACCCCCTCACTCAACCCTCACAACCCTAACACTACCAAAACCCTAAAAGTGCGCCCCTCTTGAGATGCTCAACAACTCTTAGCAAATGACACTTGGAGAGCATCCAAGAGGGGTCACTCTTGGCTCTCAAGTATAAAACAAAGCCTCCCCTCCCTCATTTCACACATATATTCTCAGTGTATTGTTACTATGTCAAAATCTCTCCTCTCTCACTCTTCTCTCTTTCTCCCATTTGCTCTTGCTCTTGTGTAAAGCTTGTTGCAAGTATTTGCAGCAACCTTTTGGTATTGAATAAAGAAATCTTTGGAGGATCCATGGTGTTGAGAGTCTTCTTGATGCAATCTTGAACTACTATTGAGGTGATCTTGTTTTGATTTTCTTTTCTTGTGTATGCTTTGGTTATAGATCTAGAGTAAGAACTCCAAGCAAAGTAGTTTGCTTGGATAGATCTGTGATAGTCTTATTATAGATCTAGTGAGCATTTATTTGGATTAAGCAAAGTATTTTGTTTTATCATTTAGATCTACTCACGTCCTCTCTGTTTCTGTAGTTTTGTTTCACAAGACTTGCAGGTTACCCAAGGGTTTATGGATAGATTTCAGATCTGGAAATTTATCCCTCCACCCACCTACAACCTCTAAATATTTATGTTCTATTTTTCTGTACATTTCCATACTTCTTTTGAGCATTATAACATCTTTGAATAGTTCATTTCAATATATATTACTTGTTGATTTTTACACAGAAATTTTATGTTGTAACTAACAGAAAATATTTAAAGATTTTGGTCTGTTCTGCAGTTTTTCCAGCAAGCTTTGCTTGCTGGTTTTTTGCAGATCTGAACCAAAAAGGAAGAGGTACAACCCATTTGGGGCCCCCAAAACATCAAGGAAAGACCTCCCAAGTTGGGGTATTATTCACCCAACTCTTTTCTCTTCTTCCTTCATTGTAAGCATTTCTCTCTAAGACAAAATTTCTGCGTTTTTTTTTATTTGTTTGTGCCTACACCTTGCATAGTGGATTGGCCTAGCCACCCATGCAAAATCGTAAGGCTAGTTGTTAATTAATTTTCAGCATTTGTTTTTCATTTCAAATTTGCACCACTTGTCTTTAAGGCAAGGTTGTGTGGCTAGGATTTACTTGTTTATTTTTCAAGTTAAGTTATTTCATCTATGTTTTTCATTTCACCCACTTGAGCACAGAACCGGTAGGCTTGTCCTCCATCTTGTGCCTTTGTTGAGGTTGTAAGTAGAGTAATTGCTTTCCAAGTTATTTCACTTTCTTTGTTGTTTCCCTACACCCTGCAAAGAGGATTGGCTTAGCCACCTGTTGACCGCCTCTTCAACTAGGGGGTCAACTCCATGTGCCATGAAGTAATGCTTCATCAGATGCTAGGATGTCAAAGACAGTTTGGTTCTACTAGGCAATTTATGCCTCCAGCACAAATTTTGTAAACGGGATTACCGCACCCCTACGCGGGTTTATAATGTAATAGGTCTACATGGATCATGTTAGGTCAGTTGCCTTAGGGTTTCTTCATTAGGAGAGTTCCTTTCGCTGAGTGTTTTTTATCCTCAAGAGGTTAATGTGGCCTAACCAGCCGAGTTAATCTCCCTTGAGTTTTTCACTCCCACCCAATAAATCCTCCAAAGTGGTGAAAGGCGTTCTAATGAAGTCATTCCTAGGTAGCTAGTGTTTAGGAATGTTGTAAATGACCATGTAAGACAACACGCGAAATTTTGCTGAATTCCGTCAAGTATAGCTAGGTTTTTTTTAAGGTTCCGAATTAATTAATTCTGGGTATTTAATGTAAAACTTAGGTCCCGGGATTTGCAATAGGGGTATTTGTACTCAAAAGAAAGCTAATGAGACCCCCTGCACCAATGGACCAAGTTTCAACTCAGTCGAACAAGTTTTGCTAGGTTGTTTGTCCGCTTAAGAATTTTTTGGGAAAACGGCAATTTTAATTGCCAAACCCAGAACATGGGAAAATGTAATTTGTGTAATAATGGACCAAATCAAGTGAAGTAAGTGGCAATAATTTGAAGAGAGGACCCCACCTACCTATTCCTAACTTTTCCTACCCTTTTAACCCCCCATTTAATTAAAATTAAGTTTTAATTAATTCCTCACCTAAAGCTACGTTTCCCTTTTGAGGCTTACGTACCTCTCCCACTTATTGATTGGAAACTCTTGTTAAGTATGTGATGGGTCCCCTTCCACTTATGCGCCCTCCCTTGTCCACTCATACACTTCTCCTCAAATATTCACATCCAAATTAGAAGTGTGCTTTACACACTCTCCACCAAACCCACGTACCTCACGTAATAGAGGAAACATTCAACTCAAAGTTGGAAACTCACTTAAATAAAGTGTGTGGGGCCTCATCTCCACCAATCGCTTGCCATGTAGGAATGTGCCAACACACTCCCAGCCCACGTCCTCTTTACCTCACGTCTTTACTCCTCAGCTCAAGCATTCCCTCACGTAAGCTCTCACGTAGGCTTGGATTTGTCACTTATATTTGGAATCTTACCTTATGAATGAGACGTGGGTCCCTTTCCTTTCACCCATACACCTTCCTTTTCCATACACGTCACCCAAGAGTGTGATACACTCACTCCCCCACGTTCCAAGTCAAGACTCACGCTTTCCTCCTTTGACACTCACGCTCATCTTGGTAACTTACGCTTTAATGGTTGCATGAAGTGGAAACCTCAAACATTGTTTTGGAATTTGCCATTGAAGAAAGCGTGGGACTCTCCCTTGCCTAATTCGTCCCCTCCTTTCCTTGCTTTCTCCTCTTCACTTCATCCTTTTTCTATTTCCCCTCACCCTAAAAGCTTAGTCTTTCATTGGCTGCTTTCCCCTTTGAGTTGTCTTGTCCCTTGGATCTTTGACACTTGTTGAAGATCCAAGAGGGGTCTCCTTAGCCTCTCAGGCTATTTAAGAGACCTATCACTCACTCTTTACTCACCTCTCATTATTACACTGTTATGCTACTAGTTTCTCACCATCCCATTCTCTTTATCTCTCTCATTATTGTCGTATTTCTTCATTGGTGTGGCTCTTGAAGAACTTGTAGCAATTAGTTGCTACAACTTCTTCCATTTGGATAATAAAAGGAAATGCTTTGGAGGATTTTGGGAAGATCTACAAGTATTTGTGTTCTTACAAACATATGAGGTAAAATCGTTTTGATTTCATATAATGGTTGCATGAATGGATCTTAGGTAAAGTATTTTATTTAAGTAGATCTTGCAAAGAATAGTCTTGTGAATCTATATATGTGGTTGGCTAGATAGGGTGCAAGTATTTCACTTTATTAGATTAACCCTCCATATTATCCATTGTATGCATGCTATTGTGTGAGTTTTTGCAGGTTGGACTTCAAGGGTTTCATTAGGGTGCCTCTTGGAAGAGTCTCCCTTTGAGATTTTCATACACTCCAAGTTATTTCTGATATTGTTCACCTTTTCTCATTCTTCATTTCGGTAGCTAACATGCTTAGATAGGTCACTTAAAGTCTTTAAATTTTCTGGTTTACATATGCACGAAATCTTTGCCTAAAAACAAAGATTTCATAACATTTTCTGAGTGTGTTGCAGCTCAAATCAACAAGCAATAGCTTGCTGATTTTTGCAGATTCTCGCCAGGACAAGGGGGCATACTGCCCAATTTCATGCACAACACACCCTCAAGCAACTCCTCTCACTGAGTAAAGTTTTCTTCTTCCAATCTACTCTAAAATACTGTAAACGCAAGCCCAAAGGAGTTGTACCCAAGTGGCTTGCATTCCTTCCCTTTCCGTCTATTTTTTGCAAGTTTTAGATTAGATCTCGTTCGTTTTTCGTGTTTAGTTTAGCTAGATTAGTTGTGATTTCTACATGCATGCCTAACTTAAAATAATCTAGAGTAGATCTCATAACATATGCTAGCTTAGAGCCCGTGGAGGCATCGTGGATATTTTTCTTTCAGTTTATCTTACCTTGCATGCAGTCTTTAATTTCATAAAGTTTCATCTATCACACATGCATACGCTAATCGGTTAATTAACTTTTCGGTTTTGTCTTTTACTTTACATGCAAGCAACTTTTTCTTAAGTTTTTCATCTTATGTACATGCATGCAAGTATCGATATCTTAAGGGCTTAATCAACCTTTTACAATTCCGCAAGTTACTTTCAGTTCTCATACTTCACATTTGCAATATAGCATTTAACTCGTTTGGCAACTTCTTTGTTAAAGGGCTTCAGCCTTCACGTATTTCAAATTTTCAATACTTTGGCAACTTTGTTGAGCAAGCTACAAGCACTCAATCACACTTCACAATATTTAGCTCGTAGATCTAAAATTCATTAATTAGACTTAATAGGACACCTTAACTCACCATCTTCGCCACTGGGGTTTTGAGGAAAGCCACGAAAATTTTCCAAAGTACTCGGCCTTAGGGTTGACCTGTGAAGCTAGGGTAGGCCTCGTTGCCTCACTTCTTGAGCACCCAGCAACCATTTGGTAATAGGGGGAGGATAGTTTTGGGTTGACATCTAGATAGGGCTAAAATTAATCTCACACTTAATCACTTAATTCAAATTTCAGTCTACAACACCCAGCAATACAGTTACACACTTGCAAGTTCATTGATCTCACTATCTTTCAATTTACATTCATATGCAAGTTAATTTATGTGTTGTCGAATCATTACGTAAGTGGTTATATCTTTTCATCTGGAGGCTTTCATCTTTATTTTGTTCATTTATCTCGTGGTGTGATCCTTCAAGAAGTGTGCATCCACCTGGAGACATTCTCTTGATTGGGTCTTGAGTGTTTTATGTCTATTGGCCATTGAAAAGTAGTTCAACGGAGCTCTATCTATTGGGAGCATGCTTGGCTTCATGTGTTGATCTCTTTATCTTATGTATCTTTAATTCTTGCACATGTGAGCAAACTTGTGAGTATAGTGTATATCTTGTATCTAGTCTAAATCTGTATATCTAATTTATTCTTTTGTATCTAATTGTATCTGCCTCATTGTAATACTTTGTAACTTATCTTGTAACGAACATTCCCCCTAACTTAGTTGACCCCATTGCCCAATATTAGGCACTAGTCTTAGTTGCCCTAGGAAAAGGTTTGACTCTCATACTTAGATAGTTGCATCTTGCATTTGTTGATTGACATCATAGGCTAGATTCCCCCTGACCTTTTAACCAATTAAAACCAACTCCTAGAACATCAAAACTCTTAATCTCATCTAGTAACTAGGGTCTACCCCCCTTGGCTTCCCTAGGAGTTAGCCTAGACGGAAGAGGTTCAAGTCAAAGCGACAGCGTGGACTTTGAACCTAGGCATTGTGCCTCCGAGGACACACTAAGTGAGCAGGACTTAGCTCACGTTTGCAAGTGTGTATAAGGACGGCAACACCACCCATGCAACATCGTAAGGCTAGTTAAATGGTTCATTGTTTATACTTCTAGTCTTAAAGTGATGTCACCATACCAAGAAAGGGGGTCGCCTCCATAAATCAAAGTTTTAATGACATGGTGATATAAAGGGGGGCGTACTATTAAAATAGTGAGTACATGGTCCACTTTATAAAGACATCAATTAAGCTGCCAAAAAGAAATGAAGGATCAACGTGGACATAGGGGGCGGACTTGATCAAATAATGAAACCCATGGGATACATCATTTTGGTTCTATTTTGTTGTGGATTAATTCATGGAGTCGACAACATGGAGCCCCCCCCCTTCTTTGTGTTTAATTCAATCAAATTGAATATGCTCTAACTCGCAAGTGCTGGAAAAAATGAGAAATAGAGTTCAAAGCCACCCAACATGTTTTATCAATTAATTATGGAACAAATCGTAAGTTTTTGTTGTTGTTTTGTAGCTTCGGGCACATATTCTCGCGTGACTCTAGGTGTTGGGCATGTGGGAATCGTCGTGGACACCACATTGCACTCTCGGTTCGACGAAAACCCCCTTGTACTTTGAGTTGGGGGCTTGGTGATGACCTTCGTGGGTTTGTGATGGGGCTTCACACCCGCATGTAAGTCTAATTTGATGTTGACTTGTGGAGGGGCTTCCATGATGACCCCTAAGACTTGTATATAAAAAAGTTAAGGGTCATTGTGACAATCATTCTTGTGGGAGAGCTTGGTGATTTCAGTGCAAGTCTTGGTGACCTCAATCCAGCCATGGAGGGCTATAATCTGTTGTTTTGTGATTGTTTTGGGCAGGTAATTCAAGGAGAGGGGCAGTCGTTGGTGCAAGGTAAGTTGCCACGGATCTGTGTGGCAGTTGGCAACAAAGAATGGGCAGGATGAGGCCTAGGAGAGGCTTGGCCTACCAAGAGAACCTAGTTACAGTCAAGAAGAGGACTCGGCTCAGCTGGGAGGAGTTGTGGCTAGGGTCTAAGAGCCTTGACCTAGGGTGTGTTAATTTTGGAGCAGCTATTAAGTTTCTTTTCAATTTACTAGATAACAATATCATAGGTAGGATCACTGACAGAAACACAATCACAAGATACACAGCATTTATCCTGGAAAATCCTCATGGGGGAGAAAACCCGGCAAAAACTTCCTTAATATAGATAGCCAATACAATGCCAAGACAATAAACCAAAACACTAGAGAATATCCAACGCTGAGCAATGCGCCTCTCTCTTCCTTCTTCTCCCAACTGCAGCTATCTTCAAACTTGCGCACTTGTTGAGTGGAATGAGTGAGTGAATGAATGAGGCACTAGCCTCTCTTATTTATATTAGCTGGCAGGCGCTAGGGAGGTGTCTCTTCACTGGGCAGGGCCGACTTCTTCACTTAGTGGTTAAAACCACTTTAATTAGGCATGGGGCTGACTTCTTAAATTGCATGACATAATTAGGGTTTGACCAATCCGCAAAAGGGGATTTGTCATTTACAAATCTCGACATGATCAATCCACAAAAGGGGATTGATCTAATTAATAATGACTCAATAATAAATAGAATACTCTTTGCAGTTACAATATTTCAACACTCCCCCTTAACAAGAAGGGTATTCTACAACATCATCGAGAGAGAGAGAGCGAGAAAGAAGCAACATCAACAACATTTGAAACACTGACTGGCATATCTATAAATCATCGGAAGTTTTTCTCATCATCATTCACAGCATGCAACTGGAGTAGCATCATCATCATCTGCATCAACATGAATTAGTATAACACTAATACATCATCATCATCAATAACAACAACAACAACATCATCATCACAGCACAAAGATTGGAGCAACAACATCATCACAACACGAAGGCTGGAGCAACAACATCATCATCATCATGGGGCAACAGAATGAGGCAAGTGTTACAACATTTTGTGGTACTTTGACAGTCCTTAAGGAGCTACCCAAGAATCATAAGATTCCCTAGGATATAAAATCCTAACAGAGCTACTACGTGGTACTCTGACAAACCGTCCTTACCGGACCTTCAGGATCTGCCCAGGAATCATAAGATTCCCGAGGATTATAAAAATCCTAACGGAGCTACCACTATTGACCATAGCTAGCATATACATGTACAGGTACTCTGACAGATCATCCTTATCGAACATGTTTTATCTTGCTTTATTGGACTCTCCTACTCCTTTGATAGGGTACTGGTAATCATCTCCAAGTGTAACTTTTTGGGAAAAGTTCTTTTCTGTAAGGCTAGAGAGAATGTCTCTCTGACCTATCATGTGTTTGGAAGCACCACTATCTATGAGCCATGTATCCTCACCAAGTGACACTGATCCTGAGAGGGCAGAGATTAAGACATGGTCTTCAATCTTTTCTTTAATCATCTTTCTGGGTGGCTCTTCATCTTCAACTGTATGGGCATGGTGCCTTTTGTTCCTCTTCTTGTATTCTTCTCTTCTAGCTGGACAATTCTTAGCAATATGTCTCATCTTGTCACAATGGTAACATTGGTAGGATGAGAAATCCTTTTCTATTCTTTGACCTTTCTGAAACTTCTGGAATCTCCTTGGAGGGTGAGATTCTTTATGGATGAATTTATTTGGTGAGTGAGACTCCTTATGTGGGTAGGTTTCTTTCTTGAAGTGGGGCCTTCTCTTTCCTCTTTTAGTATGAGTAGCTAGAGCTTGATCGTCATCCCTTAATAGTACTGCTTCTCGATTAGCTACTCTTGTTCTTCTTGAACACATTCTTCCCAAAGACTGTCAAATTGTAGTTTTTCATTTCTGGCACAAATGGTTTGGATGAATGCATCCCAAGGTCTTGTGAGACCATTAAGAGTTGTCATTATGAGTTCATCTTCATCTAGGGTATCTCCAATTGCTTCTAGTTGTTCCTTGAATTGAGAGATTCTAGAGAAATATTCATGAACTGTTTCTCCTTTCTGCATCTTTGTATTCTTGAGTTGAGTTCTCAAGTTCATCTTTCAGTTAATGTTTCTTCCTTCATACAATCTGGTTAGGGCATCAAACATCTCTTTAGGAGTGTTCTTAGATGCCACTTGAGGGATCAAGTGATCTTTGATAGAGTCTATAATGATTATTTTGGCCCTAACAATGTCCTTCTGGTACTTTGCTTTAGTTGTAGCATCAACGGGTTCTGGTACATTTTCTTTGATGAATCTTGCTAGGTCATTCTCTTCAAGAATGAGTGCAATCCTATACTTCCAGGCACGGAAGTTATCCACACCTTCTAACTTGTCAACAAGCTTGGTGCTTGCAGACATCTTGACATGAAGCTCAGAAAATGACCAAAAAATGAAAGTGCTCAGAATTTAGATCTGAACTTACCAGGAGGTGTGCTTGGTTGAGGCGAGTAGCCTGGTGCAGTCAGTTTTCTGAAAATCCAACTTTTACCAATTGAAATTGAGCTTGCGCAATTCTGGACTGGTAATTCTGGTACTAGTTCTAGTTTCCTCGTTTTCTAGTTTTCTAGTACCAGTGAAAACTAGGGTTTCACTTTCCGAGAGTTTTGTCCACTAAAAAAGTGCACTCAAGTTGCCAATGAGCTCGCTAGGCTAGGGCGCACTTCCTTGATGAGTTTTAGGCTGAAATTCTCTTCCAATAAAAAGCCCTAATTTTCTTGTACGACAACAGTGACGTTTTTGCTTATCCATAGAAAGGCGCTCTCTTCATCTTAGCTCTAATCCCATGTTAATTTTTGGAGCAGCTATTAAGTTTCTTTTCAATTTACTAGATAACAATAGCATAGGTAGGATCACTTAGAGAAACACAATCACAAGATACACAACATTTATCATGGGAAACCCTCATGGGGGAGAAAACCCAGCAAAAATTTCCTTAATATAGATAGCCAATACAATGCCAAGACAATAAACCAAAACACTAGAGAATAACCAACACTGAGCAATGCGCCTCTCTCTTCCTTCTTCTACCAACTGCAGCTATCTCCAAACTTGCGCACTTGTTGAGTGGAATGAGTGAGTGAATGAATGAGGCGCTAGCCTCTCTTATTTATATTAGCTGGCAGGCACTAGGGAGGTGTCTCTTCTCTGGGTAGGGCGGACTTCTTCACTTAGTGGTTAAAACAACTTTAATTAGGTCTGGAGCCGACTTCTTAAATTGCATGACATAATTAGGGTTTGACCAATCAACTATGCCTTGTAAGTGAATTTTGGTATTTTACTATATGTAAGATTGGGCCATTGTCCCTGGTACACGAGCCCATTGGTTCTTGGTTTAAGAACATTGGATTTGAGCATTAAATTCTTGCGTACATGTGTGTGATCTAATTGCTAGTTCTTATCTTTTCTTGTGCTAAATGGTTAGGCATCTCAGTGTGTTTATGTTTACAGTTCAAATTGGGTAAATTTGTGTATAACTATAGAAACAATAGACCAAACCTCAGGTGCGGTTAAAATCTAACAATTTTTTAGTTCATTGGGTCGTCATTCACATTTCTGGTATATCCACTACATTTCCAGCCATGGTCGATTTAATTCATGGAGTCATCGTTTGATTTAGAGTCGACGTGGAGCCTCCTTCTTTACGCTTATCTCAATTAAATTACAAGTGTTGGGTCCGATGAGCCAATCCAAGCTGCCATTTACACCATGATCATTTCACTGTGGAAAAATAAGAATTTATTGTGGGTCGATGATCATTTGTGGGCATACATAAAACAAAAGGGAAACTTAAATTGTTGAAGTTGTCGGGTCCCTTAGCATGTGAGTTGGATGTAGCATCAAATGATCCCATATATGTCACGTGTCCTTCGAGTCAATCTAGTCATCTCGTCGATCTTTTTCGTGCATGGATCTATCATTTGTTATTTTGACTTTATATGCCCAACGTCTCATATTACATCCTATTGGAGCGATCTCCTTGAATTCTATTTTGCCTTTATTTTATTAGCACTCTATACATGGTCGAAGGAGGCAATTATGGTCAAAAGGGGCAATTATGGAAGAGTTGCCAGCGTATATATATTTATTGGAGTAGAAATTTGTTTATTGGTCAAAGCATGGTCGTCTTCATCTTTTATTTATTTTTTGAACCATGAATATGGATCGACTTGTTCACATTAAAGGAGTTTTAAGTTTGAATGGTCAAGCTAGTCTACTTTGGCATTTAATATCAATTTCTATGAGTTGCTTGGAAAATATTATTATTTTCCTAGGGAGAAAAAGTGGATCTATAACCATTCATGAGCTATTTTGGGAGGTTGTTGAAATATCTCGGATTCGTGGATCTAGATATTAGCTAATAATTTTTATGATTTCTACTGTAGATCTGATACAATGGGGGCTTCTAAATGAGTTTATTAGGTTTCTTGATGCGTTTGATTGGTTTTATAATCTCAAGCGAAGCATGCATTGTATTTTTGGATCCATAATCAAACTCGTTGTATTTATTAATCAACAGCAAATTACAATATTTTGAAATATTGAAATAAAGCTCAAAAACTCTTCAGTTAGATCGTAACAGAGATAGATCTAATATGTAATACAAAGAAAGTCAAGTAGAGTACCGATCTATAGCATGTGACAGTAGATCCATAACATGCAAGTCGAATATGTTGCATGCATAGAAGAAAACGTTGCATGCACTCCAGAATATGATATCGAACTGCTAGATCTGACTGGAAACTAAGAACTGATAGCAATACTCCTCAGAATCTAATGAAATATGTTCCCACTAGGTCGCCCTCTTAATAGACAACACATGCAATTCGGATTTGTTGCATGCAAGAAGGATATAGCTCAGATCTGTTGCAATAAGCTCGGATCTATTGCATACAAGAAGGATATAGCTCGGATCTACTGCAATAAGCTTGAATCTGTTGCATGCAAGAAGGATATAGCTCGGATCTGTTGTAGTAAGCTCGGATCCGCTGCATGCAAGAAGGATATAGCTCGAATCTACTGCAATAAACTTGAATTTGCTGCATGCAAGAAGGATACGCTACATGCACTCCAAAATACATTGCCAAGATAAATCCACGATGTATCTCTGATCTGAATCTGCCTGAGTCTTGAACCTGTAACTCGTGTGAATCCTTGAAGAAGGATCCAATCTTGTACTCTGAAGCTCAATGAAGAACCTAGTTGATTCTTCCGATGGATTAGGGTGTCTTTCAACATTAAAATCGATCAATGGTGGTGGTTTCCTCCATTAATCCACAAAACATCAAAAAGTCACCTGACTTCTCCTCTGGATTCTAATTCTCAATTCACTTCTCAATAATGATGGAATTAGGTTGTTTTTCCTCCTTTATACTCAACCCTCATCTAATTCCACGTTCACTTTAATTAATTGACTTTTCCTAAGTTTTATCTTTAATAATCACTTAAGTCACTTAAAACATTTTTTTCTCCTTTTTCTCATCTAATTCCACGTTCACTTTAATTAATTAAGTGACTTTTCCTAAGTTTTATCTTTAATTATTCTTTTAAGTCACTTAATCACCTTTTTCCACTTTATTACTTAATGTCACTTTCAACTTAGGTTTTTCTAGTAAATGACACTAAATAATTCTTTTATTCCCTTTTTCTCCCAACTATAGCCTATGAGAATCAGTATAGGCTACTGAGTCGCTCCTCTTGGAGTCATCACTGGGAATGGGACATTACAATTGTTAGAGCTAACTCCATTTTTAATTTATTTATTGTTGACCTAGTGATTGGAGTTAGTTAGAGGGGATAATGTTATTTTATTTTCCTAGAATATTTTATTGGAGGAAGTTGAGATCTCAACAAACTTCATGCTACTTTTAGCAAACAAGTTTTTGAGTCTTATTTTTTATTGTATTCCTTGGAGAAGGAATTGGATCTAGGAAATTAAATCATATTTTATTGAATGAGGAAGTGAAGCTAAAATATATATAAGGGTTTGCTCTCTTCATTTGTGGATGGATTGGATTGGAGAAGGATCTTCGGAGTAAATAGAAGAAACTCTAAGCTATTGGAGTGCTTGTTGTATTTATTTTGTCTAAGTAATGGCGTGATGTGTGAGTGATTTCTTATGAATGGCTATAAGTTCTTGTGATATAATTGGAAATGTGTTTGCAAGTTTATGGATGTCAAAGGCAACTCAAAGTCCAAGGAAAGGTGCTTCATCTTAATTGGAAAGGGCTAGTGTAATGATTTTCTTATCTCCCTTTTGTATCCTGTATATCACTTGATTAGGTGTGTTTGTAGATAGCTTGTGGTAGAGGCCACCTTTGCATTTGCTTTGAGTAGTGGATTTGTTATAGCCCCTCTCCACCATATCGCTTGTAAATCAAACAACCAAACTATGTTTGTAGTTTGCTTATCAATTGATTGTAGGCTGCCACCTAATCTTCCTTTGGAACCGCATTATAAGATTTACTTACATGACCCCATTGCCCAAACAATCAAAGGCATTGATCTCCCTTTTATCTACCACTCCCAACCATCTAAATTCCATTTTAATTTCTCTATCTATATTTATGTTCCGAAGATTTCTCGTACTCCCACTATCCATTACACACATTAAGCTTACTAACCCATAGGGAAGACCCCCTCGGTTAGGATTCCATTTACCCTAGCCCAAAGTGCAGGGAGAGTTGGTGAGCTGACAGTGACCAACCTCCTAGTTCCACAAGGCTAGCAACCTTCTTTGGGACTTTGAGCAGAGGTGTCGGTTTGTGTGGTAACAATGTCAAGTTCAATGAGGATATTCTGAATCCAAATAGCCTCAGCAACAACATTAACAACCCCTTGATACTCAACCTCGGTTGAAGAAAGAGAAATGGCATGTTGCTTCTTGCTCTGCCAACAAATGGGACTGGAACCAAGGTAAAAATTGTAGCCAGATGTAGACTTGTGGCCATCAATATCACCAACCTAATTAAAATCTATGTATCCAATCTAATCTGAACTTGTGGCCTCAACATAGTGAACCTCGTCCCTGTGAATGCCCTGTATGTAGTGCAAAGTGCATTTGGCAACCTTCTAGTGAAGCTCATGTGGCTTTGTCATGAAGCACAAAACAATGCCAACTACAAATGAAATGTTGGGGCAAGTATGAATCCAGTAGATGAGGCTTCCAACAAGCTGATGATACAAAGGGGCATCAACTAGTGGTGTGGAACACTTCGCCTCAAGCTTGACTCCAGATAGAAAGGGAGTCAATGCAAAGTTACAATCAACCATGTGAAAACGAGCCAGAAGATCAAGAGAATACTTGGGCTATGCAAGGGAGATCCCAGAAGAGGACGGGGCAATCTCAATCCCAAGAAAATAGTGCAAGAGACCCAAGACAATCATGAAACACTTGTCAGGCAAAGCAATTTTGACGCTTACAATGATGGATCCTCAATTCATCAACATAAAGAGCCAAGAATAGAAGAGCATCCTCATGTCTCAAAATGTACACATTCAGATCTAAGCGACATCTAGAGAACCCAACTGAGAGAACAGACTCCATCTTGGCATACCAAGCACATAGGGTTTGTTTGAGATGATTGAGAGACTTCTACAATCTGCAAACCAGTGAAAAATCTCAAACAAATCCTTGTGGATGCTCCATGTAAATCTCCTCGTGTAGATCCCCATGAAGAAATGTGTTAATGTTTATGCCATTATTATAGTTCTTTGCATTTCAATAGATAACAGCAACATAAGAACAAGATCACTGAGAAATACACATTCACAAGAGACACAGCATTTATCCTGGGAAACCCTCTAGGGGAAGAAAACCCAGCAAAACTTCCTTATTATAGATTGCCAATACAATGCCAAGAGATAACTCAAACCAATACAGAAAGTCCTCTCCAAAAGATGCGCCACTCTTCTCTCTCTCTCCAACTGGTAAATCAAAACTTGCCTCTTAGAAATGAGCAAGTGAGTTGTGTGTCAAAGTGAGGCGTTGGCCTCTCTATATATACAAGTCTGGCACATGTGAACTGTCTTCACTGGCAGGGCCGACTTCTCACTCTGGGTGGGTAAACCCACCTTTATTATATTTCTGGGTCTCAATAATAATTGTTGGGGCCGACTTCTTATTCTACCTATTACAATTGTCTTTTGACCAATCCGTAAAAGGGGATTTGGTCCTCATACAATATCTGACATGATCAATCCACAATGGGGATTGATCCTATGAATAATATATCAATAATAATAAGAATACTCTTTGCAGTTACATTATTTCAACAAAATACACTCTTCACATCCATCCAATGTACATCCCAACCTTGGGTTGCAGCTATAGAAAGTATCAAGCAAATGGATTTCATTTTGGTAATGGGGGCAAAGGTCTCAGTATAGTCAACACTAGGAACTTGAGAAAAACCTTTAGCCTCGAGTCGTGCTTTGAACTTGTCAATTGATCTATCCGTCGCAAATTTGGTCCATTAGATCCACTGACACCAAACCATTTTTCTTCCCTTAGGAAGTGGAACAAGATCCCAAGTTTTGTTCCGAATCAAAGAGTTGTACTCTTCCTCCATTGCTTAATCCCACTCAACAATACCTAATGCTTCATGAAAGGACTGTGGATCTGAAGCTATGGCAATGTAGGAATTCAAAATATCCTGATGTTGTGATCGATTCCTCCAAGTATCGAATGGATCCCCAACAAAAGAGCCAGCGGACTCAAGTGTCTTACGAGCCCAGCGAAGCATGGTAGGGGATGGAGGAGGAGAATCCACATCCTCAAAATCTGAACTCTGTGAAGAGGAGAATAAATAATCATGATCAACTCTGCGAGTAGAGGTAGCTGGAGAAAAATCTCATAAGTCACTATCTGAATTCGATGTGGAGGAAGGAAGATAAGAGGATGAGCTAGGAGAGCTTTCCTCAAATTGCACGCTACACTCAATCAAGAGCTCATATCCCAAGACCCAAGAGTTGATATCCTTTGACACCATCGGGGTAACCAACAAAGATGCAAGGCTGACTCTGAGGTTCTAAGGCCTTGCACTTCTCCAAAGGAATGTTTGCCCAAGTAGGGACGCCAAAAACTTTGAAGTGTCGCACAACAAGTTTCCTACCACACCAAGCTTCAAAGGGAGTGATACCTTTCAATGCCTTATGGGGAACTATGTTATGAATGTGAGCAACACAGTTCATAGTTTATGCCCAATACTCAGGTGCAAGGGAACATGTGTAGATCATGCAACCAACCATATCTTTCGAGGACATATTGTTTCTCTCTACCACGCCATTATGCTTAGGTGTATAGGGGTGTTAACCCCTAGATTTTCACCCTTGAAAATCTTGAGGGTTAAGAGCCAACATGCATTATTCGACTGGCATTCAAAGATTTTCCTAGAGTCTTAGCACTTGTGTGAGCCAGAGGTTGGTTCCCATCAGAGACAGGTACATGATCGATATATGGTTGTTTTGGTTCCAGAGATGGAGTTAGCTTAGTTTCCCATAAGGTGAAACTCCAAATTCGAGATTTCAATCTAGAATCCGAATTTTACACCGTACCCCTGGGAGGAGTAGACGTAGTTTTAGGAGTCCAATGGTTGCAAACCTTAGGCACCTACTCAGTCAATCACCAAGAGCATTTTATCAAATTCAAATGGCAAGGGCAGAATTATAAATTATATGGTTTTCAACCCCCCCAAACACAAGTTATATCATCTCAACAGATGGAAAAAATGATTCGGAAAGGAGCAACTACCTATTTCATCCAATGCTACCACATGGGAGTGCAAGAACCAGAACAAGACTCTAAAAACTCAGAAATCCAAGACCTAATTCAAAAATACAAGAAGGTGTTTCAAGACCTCCCCATGGACTTACCTCCACAAAGAAGAATTGAACACCTAATTGAAATTAAACCAGGGTCAAGCCCAGTCAAGATTAGACCATACAGATACCCCCATCATCATAAAACAGAAATAGAAAGATTAGTTCAAGACTTGTTAAAATGTAGGATTATCACAAAAAGTAGAAGCCCATATTCAACCCCAGTTGTACTAGTACGAAAGAAAGATGGTTCCTTCAGGTTATGCATAGATTATCGTGGGCTTAATAAGATAACAATTAAAAATAAATTTCCCATTCCCTTCATTGACGAAATGTTGGATAAACTTCATGTAGCCAAATTTTTTTCAAAACTCGATTTGAGATCAGGATATTACCAGATTAGGGTAAGACTAGAAGATGTACCCAAGACCACCTTCCAAACCCATGAAGGACACTATGAATTCAAGGTAATGCCCTTTGGGCTAACTAATGCCCCAGCCACCTTCCAAGCAACTATGAATGAGTTATTTCACCCACACTTAAGAAAATATGTTTTAGTCTTCTTTGATGACATTTTAGTGTACAGCAAAACATGGAAGGAACACATAAATCATTTAGGACAAGTAT
>ML781887.1:985704-1003835 GCA_009831015.1 Picea engelmannii | reverse complement strand
TTTGTATGTGTAATTGTTAGCAGCTAGATGGTTGATGCTTGAATGATTATTCATTAATGTACTACGTAAGATTCATGGAATGATGGATAATATGGAATTTAGATGGCATTTCATATATTGGAAGTATCACAAACATACATGTTCCATAAATTTTGCATCTAGTTTGGCATTCTACATGTTTTCTTTTGAATATATATATATATATATATATATAAACACTCCAGAGACGCTTCGCTCCCGACCATTTTTTGAAAAATGCGCTCCCACGCTCTAGCAACACTAGTTGGAATTTTATCATTATTATTTTTATTTTTATAATTTAGAGATGGGGACCCCTATATGCTAGAGACCCCGACGCCCCCCGTCCCCCATGAATTTCCCTAAAATTTGGGGGGTGCTCCCACACATCCCCCATGTGCATTTCTCCACTCTCGTGTTCCCACATCCGAGAAACTTGGTGGAACACTGGTTATTACTACTGTTTTGTTTTTGTTTTTATTGTTTGCTGCTGTTAGCAGCTATCAGTTCTCAAATTTTCAAAAAATTAAAAGAAAATAAATAAATAAGAAGATTCAGATTCCAAGTTTGGCTCATTAAAACTTTTGGTATTTGTTATCACTTCAATAACTGCAGTAGTAGTTCCATTTCTGGTAAAGGAACATTGCAGCATCCCTGCCTTTTAAAGTATATCATTGGCAACAACAAATAGAAATGCGATGCATGAAGCCTAGCACTATCTCTTTGACAATTATAAAGCAGTCATAGAAATTCTAGCCCAGGGGGAACTCTAGGAAATACCTTCTGCAGTTTGCTGTGAATAGCTTCCACAACATCTTCACAAGACCTGCAATAAACAATGCCATCCCAGGATGTTGTCATATATTAATGAAAGAAATGAAAAAACAACAGTTTTATGGGAACGTGTGACTTACAAATAGAAAAATGCTTCCTTCTGGTCAGTTTTTTTAGAGAAAATAATGATAAAACTCACTTACCCCCATCATCAACAATTCTTCCAGACGAGCTAATAATATGTGATAATGGTAAAAAATGAACTTAAGATCCTAAAATACATAGTATTTTCAATAGGTAAAGCAGTGTTCCTTGTGGAAAGCATAAAAAGTTGGTCTTTAAAAACGAAGTATATAATGCATTCAGCCATATAGTGTTTTCCCAAAAAGATGCTTTGTGTCATAAGCAATAAATTTCCGAAATTCCTTAAACTGATTTCTGCATAGTAAATTAAAATGCAGGCCCATTGTAATTCAAAAACCTAGTTTATTCAAACTTATCTTGATGCATCCTCAATACAAATTAGAAACAGAATGAAGTACAAAGAACAAAATGAAGAGATTAAATAAAAGCAAACTTAATCTATTTGAGAGTTGGAACTGACCGACTGTACAGTCATTTTGGAAAGAACTTCTAAAGATTCCCCTCAATATAATCTGTTTCTTTCATATTCTGGCAGCATATTCTTTGAAACTTACAACAGTGGTAAAATGTTATTCAAGAGTAACATGATATAGAAATTATAATAAGCCATTCAGTTTCAAGCAACAGCCAGCTTCCAAGAATTCTTTCTAAATTTTTGTTCCACTCAAATAAAATTCAGGAAACCTACCCTCCGGACAAAATCTGTTCCAAACAAAAGTTGCCTATTTCTTTTGACAACAAGCTCCAGTCACGACGAACTATATCAAGTCCTTTTTGTTCAATGACCTACAAATACAGGATGAAATTCCTTCACATTCATTCTGAATGTATAAAGTGTACACTGTAGACAATACTTATCTGGAAAAACACCTGAATCATTCAACAATGTGACTGTATTGTAGGTCAATAATAAATACAAACCTCATATATGGTCCCATCCTTGTTAAATTGCACTTTAACTGCTGCATATTTCTTTTTCTTGAGCAGAAGCATGCGCTTATATATCCCATCTAGATCTATTTCCAAGCATTTATACTTCCTGTTAACCTGAAGACCATGCCGTCATAGTCATAACAACCCTACCATCACAGCTCAAAAGCATGAATGGATCCATCATTTAATAATATAGAAATGCATTAAGAATGTAAAGACAAGACATTGATGAGTCTGGGTTTTCAAGTCAAATCCACCTCTTTTATGACCTTCACTGCTACCATCTTGGAATCTGTTACATCATCCATACCAGTATGGATCATGATCGAATCTGTATCTCCATAAATGACCTGCTCAAATAATACATAGTTTAGCATAAAACACAATTTCCAATGTCCAATTCTGCTTTATTCTAAGAGTGGATTTATATTAAATGTTTTTTGTACAAGATTGCCACACTTGATAATGGATTTTTTAAATAAGACGCCTATCATGTGACTGGAAGTTTTGCAAGCACATCACTGTGCAATGGTCTTATAGGTCATTCTGGAAATGGAAAGGCCTAAAAGGTTTAACCGAATCATTTTTAACACAATACACAACTTACAATATCCATTACATGCCATGAAACACATTGCCTCATTTAGCTAGCATAAATACTTTTTTCATTATAGAATTCAATAAATATCAAACACAAAAGGGAAAGCAAGTTTCCAACACAAAGGGTAGACAATGTTCAAAAGTGTGATGCTACAATTTCAAGAATAGAAGGTCCAACTTCAAGCTTTGACATGTTGATGTCCAAAGTAATGTCCATAGAAGGCTTCAGATGTACATGTTTCAATAACATGACCACAATGTTGCATGGTAACTTGTCCACACTCGTAGGGGAAGCATCCTTTGTGTTTCCCATCCCCACTCCTATGTGGAAATTAAGGGTGTAATCTTCAATTTCAGCCACATCTGACCCTATATTGTAACATTAATTATATTTGTATTTTTGGCTAAGGCCGACCTAATCAACATAGGCTCATAACCCCTATTAGGGAAGCACCCTACCCCTTTAGTCGTGTGTATATACACAAACTCTCATTTGTATTACTCACTCAATAGAATCTCATTCATTTTTAGACAGTGATTTGCCCAAGGGCACCATAAGAATTGTGCTCTCTTGTGCTTGGTTATATTTCTCTCTAATGCTCTTATACTTGGCTGTTTTTTCTCTTCTAGGGCTGCACTATCCTTGGCTGATCTTTCACTGCCCTAGTATTGTTATATATTCACTTATTGCAGAATTAGGGATTTGTGGTGATTCCATTCAATTCTTGCTATCCCTTGAGAATCTCATTCCGGTACCTGTTACCTCCTAGAGAGGTACCCTATGATTTTTCACTTAGCTACACCATTGCAAGCCCAAAGATGCAAGTCAAAATCCTAGTAGGCCATGTGGAGGACGTCGTATTATGGACTCTTAAGCCTTGAAGGTCGACCATGCCCAATGCTTCTAGTCCCTACTATCATCGCATTTCGTCCTGGATAGGATTGGAGGTCTTGAGGTGGATCTATTAGGACACATGGTTTTTGTGGAGCCATCGTTTTGTAGGAGTGATCACACTTTGTAGGGCTAGTCCAGCCCATGGTCATGCGCACCTATGTCATTTCCCACATGGTCATGTGTCTATAGTCTGTATTCATCTTCTTGGCCATGGTGCATTTATCATTTACAGTTCTCAACGTGGCAGTCTCACAATTCACAGCATCTCATATGTATCTCGAGGCATTGGTCATACGGGGCTTCTCTTTGGAATCACATATCTTTAGTTGATGGATGCTAGCCCTTTGTCTCATGGTTCCATGCACATGCGGCTAACACGATGGTTGATATGGACTTGTATTCTAAGACATAAGGGAGTCAAAGTGAGATTATTTTAATAAAGGGGTCACCCCCTTTAAACATACCAAGGCAAAGTTATTTTGTACAATGATCCAAAAACATAATATCATCATGACTAAAAGGGTTTCCCCTTATCCTAAGTTATGCTTTAAAAAGGTAATGCACCCCCTTTATTCATGAAGAAGCCCAATCGATCTTTATAAAAGGGGGTCAGATCTTATTAAAAGTGAAAGGTAAAGGTTACATTATGAAAAAGGGGGCAGACTTGATTTAATATAGTCGTATAACTTTTCTTAAGTTAATTTGATACCCAATTAGATTACATTGGACGCTCCAAGCAAATCCATGCAAGCATTAAATCACATCGCGACACTTCCAAGTGAACTAGCCATGGGTTAAAACAAGTGAGCATGCAAAGTGAACCGTGGGGACAGTTTTCCAATGTCAAAGCCAATAAAGCTAGGGTCAAAAGTGACATATCGGTGGTGCTAACCCTTGGATTTTATCCCTTGGAGATCCAAAGAGTTAAGAGCCAATATACACTATTTGGGCTGACATTCAGAGATTTTCCCAGAGCTTTAGCACTTGTGTGTGCTAGAGGTTGGTTCCCATCAGAGACAGGTACAAGACTAGTATTATGGTTGTTTTTGCTTCAGGGATAGAGTTAGCACAATTTTACAGGATTTGAGACAGATTTTTATATATAACAAGTGACCCTACTTTTTAGGAGACGGTGAACGGAGACTCATTTGACAGCTTTGAGCATACAGAGTTGGTCCTTGCATGATTCTAAGCCTAATGACACTTTGTCTGGGATCATGTAGGTACTTTCTATTTTTAGCAAGTTGAGCTCCAGGCTTCAAATCAAGATTCAGAGCATACAGTATCGATCCTAGTGACATTCTAAGTCCAATGAACCCTTTTCGAGATGACATGCAAGTACTTTCTATTTTTAGCAAGTGGAGATTGAGGGGCCAGATAATGATTTCGAGCATATATTCGAGTTCCTTACAGAAAATCAAATTCAATGAGCCTATTTCAAGCAAGATGCAAGGACTCACTATTTTAGTAGGTGGAGCATCGAGACTCGCATGTCGATTTTTATCGCATATTTGGAATCCTCACGAAAAATCGAATCCGATGAGTATATCATTGACATGCGATGAGATTCTATTTTTAGCAGTGTCTATTTTGGGGCATTTGATACATGGCCATTTTCTCCTAATCATCCTAGACGTTTTTGGCAGTTTCCTAATTTTTAGGGCCAAACCCCTATTTTTAGGGGTTTCTATTTATAATAGCGATGGTCGCCTCCAAAGGTGACAAGTGGCAGGGTTAGATTCCAACATTTGGCAATGATGCAATGTGACATGTGGTAGTTGGGTGGCATAATTTAACGAGGGGGTGTACTTTCCAAGGTTTAAAGCAATTAAATTAGAATTAATTAATAAAGGTGGCAAGTCTATTTGGGCATGATTGGGCTAATTAAAGATTAAATCACTTATCCTTCACTTCACACATCATTATTTCACTTTTCATGTATTTAATTCCCTTTGTCCTCACACATGCACCATAATTCCCTATTTTCTAGCATTAATGCGCCTCCTTTTTCGCTATTTTTTAGCCTAATGCCTCTCTCTGCCAATTTTCTAGCTCATTGTCCTAAATGAGCCTCCATTTTCCCTCTTTTCTAACCTCCACCTTTTTCTCTCCCTATTTCTTAGCCTAACTCCTCTCTCTCCATTGTCTTAATGAGCCTCACTTTTCCCTATTTTTAGCATTAATGTGCCCCATGTTACCTCCCTAGTTGCACCAGGAAGGACTAACGATGATCTGCAAAGATTGAAAAAGGCACTTGTTCAAACTCAAAGTCTAGAAGTCCAGTCGAGCACTATTGCCCCTTAATTTTCTTCTTCTTCTTCTTCCATATGCATGTTCCATACCCCCATGAGAATATTGAAAAAAAATGAGTTAACATGAGGTCTTTTGTATGTAAAAGACTCAGCTCCTCAAGACTTGGTCATTAGAGCATTACTCTAGAGTGTTTTTTTTCACTTGGTCAATCATTCCTCGCTTTTTAGCGATTTATAATTTTCCAAGTTTTTCCACTCATTCCTCCAAAGTTGGAGTATGTCCTAATGGTTAGGCCTTGGTGCGTTTTGTCTGAGTCTAGTTTCAATTGTATATTACCTCAACAAACCCACACCAGCCTTACTCGACCCTCCTCCTCCTTGGTACCTGCCAAGAACAAGAAAATTACTGCAAGACTAAGGCCTAGAGGCCTCCCTCCATGGCTGACCTGCAATCACCAAAGGCTGGACTGAAATCACCAAGCTCTCTCCACACTTGTCTCCACAATGACATCACTCTTATATATAATATAAGTCTAGGGGTTAACTTGAGGAGCCCCTTCACAAAGTCAACATCAAATTAGACTTACATGTGGGTGTGAAGCCCCTTCACAAAGTCAACATCAAATTAGACTTACATGTGAGTGTGAAGCCCCATCACAAACCCACGAAGCCCATCACCGAGCCCCCAGCTCCAACCCAAGTGGGTTTTCAACCCAACAAAAGTCTAATTGGGTGCCAATGACGATTCCCACGTGCCTGACACATAGGCCACATGAGAATACCTGCCTGAAGCTACAAAAATCAACATATATGAGGTAAATATTAGTTTAATTTATTACTTTAAATTTGTTAAGTTGGCCTTTGAAGGGGTGGTATTGTTGATTTTTCAATAAGTTAGGTTAAGCATGAAGTTCATTCCATTTTAGCATTTAACCATAGCCATAAAATGTTGCAGCAATCAAGATCACAAGAAGAAGCATCATGCACAAGAACACAAGAAGTATCCCGGGAAACCCTTCTCAATAAGGGAAGAAAACCCAGCCAAATCCTTTGCTATATTCTTCAAAGAGAAAGACCTTCACCACCAAGATAAACCCTAGAACACAAGAGGGTGCTCAAACCCTAGAACTCTAGCGCCCAAGAGAGGTGTGCACTTTTCCCAAAGAAGTGTACGTGCTGAAATTTCCAAACTCACATGAAAGATATGTTTTCTCAAAGGGGAATTTACCTTTACTTATACTAACCTAATCCTATCAACAGAAATGTTTATTGGCTCAACAAGGCCGACCTCTCTAAGTCACATTATAATTAATATTAACTAGATTAATTATTTTTTACATTTATTATTAATCACATTAAGGTGGGGCCGACCTGTACCCTTTACATAACAATTAGGGTTACAGGCAGGTCTGACTCTTGAACAATATATAGCAAGGGATCTTATACACCCACTGGGGCTCATCCACTAGGGGCACATCCATAGGGATGTCATATCTCTAGCTCACTGCATTACACAAAAGAACTAGATCTTCACTCGTTCACATGTGCTCATCCACAGGCACGTCCACTCTACAAATCTTCTTTCCCACTGCCTCACACAGGAGAATCATCTGGAGTCTTCTCGTCAACTCTGGTGCTCAGAGGAGGCTAATACATCATCTTCATTTATGTTCACATGACGATGCACCCAGCACTTTGGGATTTCACACGTTCACCTTGTGCTCAGCCACGGGCACGTCTAACTCAACAGATCGCCTTTCCCACTGGATAATCATCTGGAGTTCTTCTCAACTCAATGAATGGAGGAGGTCATCTCTACGTTCCAGCTCTGTCTCAGGCAGGAACCACGTACCCTTCTTTAGGGGCTTTCTCTAAAGTTTGTAAGCTGAGAGAAAGACTCACATAGCTACAATGATCCACATCTCACAGGTTTGTAAGTTGGAGACTGTCTCACATAACTGCAATCAACAACAAGTATCTCCCAGTAGGATAAGATCTCATTAAGCTAATCAACTTTTTAGGATCTTATTGCCTTTTTACATTAGAGATATTTGATTTGCATATCTTTTCGATTGATTAATATGTTATCCAAGTCTCTTGTATAGGAAGCATCGAATATTTAACAAGTTTCTTAAAAGTATTCTTAAGCTTGCAGGTCCTCATGCTTGGAGAGGTGGTTGAAATAGCTTGTATCTTCCACAAACTCCAAGCTTCTTGAAGACGTAGTCCCTCAACATTCCACCAAGAGACTCCATAGCCCAAGGATTCCAAACTATCAAGCTTCTCTTTCTCTCTTTCACAAAAAATCAAAGTTTTCTTGGTTACTTTCATTTTGCATGCAAGTAGATCTAATTTCTAAATTTAAACCTCAAATGGATCTTTACTTAGGCATGCATGCATAGATCTACACTGTGCATTTAAAGTTTGCTATCATTTAAGCTAGATCTAGCATAAAAGTCTTCTTTTAGCAAAAGTTTCATAGCTAAATCTTAAGAGCTAAAACTTAGATAAGTTTTTAGAGCTTTAAATTCTTCATTTTGCAATCTTAGTGCCCATTTGCTTGTTGTCTAAACAGCAAGCAAAAGCCACTAAGAGAGTTAGCTTTCTTGCTTGATTTCTCAGTCAATTTTACTAACTTTTCACAAGCCTTCACTTGGTAAAATTTGTGAAAAGTCTAACATCTTTGGCAGGCTATCCTAAAGCACTTTTGGGCAACTTTCCATCATATTAGCTTGATGTTTTTGTAGGTTTAATGAACAACCGAGAAGAGGTGCTGCCCAAATTGCGAGAATCTGGAGCATATGAGACCCTTTAAGGCACCTAGTCTTCCTCCTAATCTAAATTTTCTCTCATTTTTGTAAGTTTGATAGCCTTAGACCTATAAAAGGCCATCAAACATTCTTCCAAAAGATTGTAACTTAAAAAAGGTAGTGGGATAACCCACCAAGCTCCTCATTCCCCCCACCCCGAGGGGAATTGTCTCCTTTTTGCATTTTGCATCTTGCATCTTGCATTTGTTTGAAGGAACTTCCACACTATTGCAAACTGGTTATTTTGAGCAAAACGTGCAAACACCCTTTTCCTTGCTAACAAATGATCATGGACCTAGTGACTATAACTCAGTAGATCCGTGCGTGTTTCAAGGTTGGCCCACTCTTCCCTTGACAGAAGAAGATAAGGGTGACCAACGTATTTCTAGCAACCATGAGAACAATATTGCACTAGGTGATGACGAGGTGTTACATTTGCAAGAAACATGCATAAGGGATAGTGCTTTGAAAAAACCCCACCCCATCGTCCTGGAGCAAGAAAGAGATACAAATTGGGGTGATTGTCCTGACGATGCCTCTGACATCTCTGAAGACTGGGATGATTATTGTTCTACACAAGGAGATGACCATTTGATTAGAAGAGGAGTTAGCTTCGTCAAATGGGAAGAAGATGATATCAGAACTAATAAAGCCCATGACCAAGTAAACAACGTGGGCCATGTTATAGAAGCCCCCCAAATTTGCCTCAATATCACTCCTGAGGAACACCGAGAAGACATAAAAGAGGCAGCCAGGAAGGCTAGAATGGAAATAATAAACATCTTGGACCAGGAATCAAAGGAGAAGTTGGGGAAACGAGAATTTCAGGTGTACAGACAAAAAAAGCTAAAACAACCTCTCCCTACCATTCATGCAATAACTCGAGCAAAGCCTTCACCTTTGAACATTCTTCTTCCTAAAACACCCAAAACCGAAAGGGTGGACTTGAACTTTGACTTCGAAGGGACACTATCCAAGATGCATGTGACCATCCCTCTAAGAGAAGTCATTAAGGTACCATCTGTTAAAGAAAGATTTGATAATTTCTTCAAAGGATCAGATGGACCTATGGATCCCCCTATTATGTTACAAGCTGATCACTTTAGGGTCCAGTATGATGAACACCCGCCCTTTTTCATGACCTTGCTAGTGAATAATAACAGCCTCAACAATTGCATGTTGGATTCAGGGGTCGGTGTCAACATGATGTCTCTCAAGCTCATGCAACAATTGGGCCTAAAAGTCACATGACCTTACAGAAATGTGTGTGGTTTTGAGTCTAGAGCCATACCCACACATGGGGTAATTGACAATGTGGAAGTTTTCCCTAAAGAATACCCTGAGAGAGTAATCCACCCTGAGAGAGTAATCCACATTGACATAGTGGTAGTAGACGTCCCAGATGTGTGGGGGATGTTGTTGTCTAGGAAATTTGCCTCAATGTTGGGTGGTACCCTTGAGATGGACCTCACCTATGTGAATATACCTTTGAACAATGGAACAATAGGTCGTCTTCCAAATGTGCCAATGACCAAAATCCATGGGCAAGAAACTGGTAATCCCATCAAAGATGACAAAACACATGAGCAAATCATGGAAAGTCTTCCTGAATTTTCTCCCCAGGATATGCCTATTGCAACAGAGGAAGATTTTGATCAGATACAATGGCCCACAAGAGAAGAATACCAACAAATCCTAGACAAGTATGAAAACAAAGGAGTTGAGGCTGTAAAATTACTAAAGAAGGGAGAAAGCGATATACTGATTCGGCCTTCCCAGCAGGAAGTCTTTACAGCAGAATCCCACCCTCCTCTCCCTCTGCACAATACACCGGGGTTGTTCAAGGAACAACCAAATTCAAAATCAGAGAGTACATGGAGTGGGACATAGCATAGATGTGGGATACCAAGAAAGGGGAGCCTACTAATGTCAAAGGAAGTACTCAGTTTTGGCTTGGACCTTTCAGAGTTGGAAGAAAGTCAGTTAATGACTCTTATTACCTATCTACATTGGAAGGACAAAGGTGCCCATTACCAGTCAACGAGCACCTCCTCAAACCCCACCAAGGTGGGGAGACCTGACTTCACAGGTAAGTGCAGGTAAGTACGTAGGCATTTGCATTCACTGTATATACCATTTGCATTTCATACTAGAATAGTTTGCTTTCACACTTGTACATATGTTTGCTTTCATTTTATATATATATGAGTTGGGGGTGATATCACCACCCCAAATGATTGCTAATAGTCTCTGTTGAGATCAAGCAAGTTACAGGTTATGCCAGAGATGTTGAGGTTCTCATGCGCTCTACGGTGAACACATGTCCCCGAGTTGGAGCCAGATGTTATCCCCCACTTTAGGGATTGTTATCCCCCACTTTCAGAGATAACTAGCAGATCATGTCTCGAGGCCCACATGTCCTAGACATGGAGTACCGAGAGCAAGATTGACTTTAGCATGGCCTTGGAGGGCCCACCTTTTCTTTCTTCCAACATCTTTATCTTGTCAATAGCAGCAGCATCCATCACCATCAGCTTGGTCCTGTGTCAGAGAAGGTTCTTGCTCCATGAGGTAATTAGTCCGGGTATCATGGTATGTGTCACTTTGATAATAAAAACCATTGAATGTGTGCATCTGATTCCTTTTATTTCTAAAAACTGCTTGGATCTTACACTTGCCCACTTGACCATGTTTGGGGGGATTGACAGGGTGCCCTAGCAAGCTTGTGTCTACAGGTTTTGGTTTTCCACTGGGGGGATTTCTGAAAAGCCATCGTCTGCTCCCATCATAGCACCATTGTTTCATCTTGTTTCTCGCTCACTTGTCCCATTACACTTGTCCAAGCACTGGGTTGACCTATTTTCAGGACTGCACCTTATCTCGTGGGAAGAAGGGGCTAAAGGCCCAAAAGGTAAAAGCAAGCTGGTAAAAGATAAAAGCCTACAAAATGAAACCTCGAGATGCTTCGCCCAGGGATCCCTGAGAAAGCAATAAAAGGCTTCTCAACAAGTAACAAGAGGAACCCGGAAAAATAATAAAACAAGACCTAACCAGAGGATAGGGGGTCTCATCACGAACCAGCTTATTAGGGCCATAGGTACCTAGCAATATGACATTGCCACCAACTGGTTACCATGCCAGCGCAGTGACTCTTGGTTTCATGGCCAAGGGAAAGGGGGTCTCATCACAAGCCAGCCTTCTCGATTCTTTGAAAGTACTTGTGGGTAACACTGCCACCACTGGTCACCACACCAGGGCAGTGTCCCCTGATTAACTCTTGAACAAAAAAAAGGAAAATCAATAAAAGATAAAAGAATGAAAAGAATAAGAATAAAAGGCAAGAATGGGCTTGGAAAAAATGCATCCAGGACAGGTACAGCTCGCCTTCTAACAAAGGCACCCACAGGTAACATTTCTTACATCCTTGGCCCTCATTGCACCCAAATGCTTGGACTCCCCTTACCACATCACCCACTTACATGGCTTGGATGAGGTCTCTTCTGAGAACTTCCCTTTTCCAGTGGACACTAGCCCAATAGGACGCCTTGTCCTTTTCTCCAGACTTGTATTGTAGGCTTGTGTAACGTCTTTGAGTTGTTAATTGATGTATTAGGGATTTTATGCACATGTTTAATAATATTGATGATGAAATGTGATTGACATTGCTATAATCTCTGTGATTGATGAGCCCATGGAGGGCGTATCTTTTGATGTGCAAGACCATGCCCGACAAACAGGTACCATTTTGGAACGGTACACATGGGGAGATGATCAGTTCGGACCTCCATGGGGCTGAAGAGCCCACCAGATGGATGTTGAGACCCATTAGGGGGCAAAAACAGGACAAAGATGGATCAGGGGCTTTGCACCGGAGACGAAGAGGATGTTCTACCAGAGGCACCCCGGTAGAGCTTGACCTAGGGGGATTGGCCCTTTTTCAGTGGAACGTTGGCCTTGGAAGGCCTAGGACGTCACCCATCATGACCATGACATCATCCAGCATTATGGACGTCTTGGGAGGCAGAATGGGCAGTTTTGGCATGTGTGGCAAGTTGGAGAAGCCCAAGGAGGGCTAACGTTTTGCTCCATGATGCTCCATTTGCCCAAGAAGGGGCTAACGTCTCCCCTAAAGGGGCTTATTATCTCTTTTCAACTTGATTAGGGTTTTAATTTGACAATTTAATGTAAAACAGTATGATTTTAGTATTTTGGCCTTGTCGACCTTTTACATGACCTAAAATGCAAATTTAGGTCATGATATTGTATAAATGAAGGATTTTCACCTTCATTTTATCATCACAACTTACTCACTCCATAAGGAGGTCTAAAATTTGTGCCCTCTCTTGGGTTATTGGCTGATTTAGTGATGCGCACTTGTTGAAGGAGGATCTTTTTGGCATAGTTTGGCATTTCTCTTAATGGAAGGTGTTACAACTAGGGTTTGCAATGTTTTTTCTTGGTGATATGTAAATATTTTTCTGCAAAACTTCTTGAATGAATGGTTGTAGATTTCTTGCATATGTTTATAATTTTGTTGAATAAAACCCTAGGTGACAAGCACACAAGTAGGTCCTTGTCTCATTTCCCCATTGAGAGAAAGTTTTCAGCCATTGATTGAAGGAGAGAGCCTAACCGTTGCTACACTCTTTTTCTCCCTTCATTTATTGCTAGTCGTACTATCTATAAGTTGAGAAGAAGGAGACGCCTTAAGCCTAGGTTTTCAACACTTTGGGCCGATTTTTCTAGGGTTTGCTGATAGAGCCTTGATGTAGCAACACTCTGCTTCATCAAACCTTCTTGTCTTGGTTTTATGCTTTATCTTCAGCTAGTCGTGGTTGCCACCGAGTTAAGGAAGGAGGAGAGAGCACCGAGGCCTAGTTTTCCTACACCAAGGTGAGCCTCTCTCCCCTAGGATTTTGACTTTGAGGCCTTGCCTTAGCAACACCTCAAAGCTTCTCCCTCTAGTCCTTAGTCGTTTTTACCCTTGCCTCCTTTAGCTCATGCGTCCTTCACTATTTGACTCCATTAACCCTAAGGCATTGATCTAAAGACCTCATGCATTGAAGTGAACCTGATTAAAACTACTCTCAATCTTGAATCAAACATTAACTTCACTAACCCTAGCTTTTAAACTAACCCCATTCTACTAAGCGTTGTCGTCATCTCTTGATATTAACATCTTTGTGCAGCTAAACGTGTCTCTTTATAAGCAATTGAATGGTGATTAAAGGCATTAATTGAATGAAGTGTTGATTTAATGCATTGAATGCCAGCATTTATTGAAGAAGTGATATTATTTTCATTGTTATTTTATAAACATCGACTTCGTCAATATTTATTGTCAAATTGCTTATCAGATAGTCACCGATTTATATGAAGTACTAACCCATTGAGCTAGCTTGCACATATCAGTTTGTTGTTGCTTTGTCTTAGGCAGGTGTATCTCTTTGGGGGTTTTACTTTATTATTGGACTTTGGCCAGACTATCTGCTCGGTGGTGACTTGTGAGGGGGAAATAACTACTTTATCCAGTAATCCTTTGCCTTCTCAAAACCCCAGGTCACTGGGGACGTCTCCCCTGGGCCTTACCACCCTAAATAGAAAGAACCATCCCATTGTGGTGACATTGGGTGGGATTGGTTCATGTTACGCCAATTTGACCTTCAAACCTCAAGCCTTTTATCCTTGCTACAAACTGTGCGATAACAAGGATAACTAAGGAGATTATGTCTCGAGGCCCACAGGTTCTAGACATGGAGTACCGAGAGCCAAATCGATTTGAGCATGGCCCTGAAGGGCCCATCTTTTCTTCCTTCAACGCCTTTACTTTGTCAGCAGCAGCATCCATCACCTCAGCTTGGTCCTGTAGCAGAGATGGATCTTGCTCCATGAGGTAATGAGTCTGAGTATCATGGTATGTGTCACTTTGATCCTCAAAACCTTTAAATATGTGCATTTAGTTCTTTTTGTTTCTAATGGATGCTTGGATCTTATACTTGTCCACTTGACCATGTCTAGGGGAATGACAGGATGCCCTAGTAAGCTTGTGCCCATAGGTTTTGAGTTGCCACTGGGGGGATTCATGAAGAGTCATCGTCCGCTCCCATCATACTTACCATTTTCCAACTTACTCCCGCTCATCCATCCCATTACATTCGTCTGGGCATTGGGTTGGCCAATTATTTAAGGGTTGCACCTTACCTTGTGGGAAGAAGGGACTAAAGGCCCAGAGGGTAAAAGAAGCTGGCAAAAGATAAAACCTCGAGATGCTTCGCCTAGGGATCCTCGAGAAAGCAGTAAAAGGATTCTCAACAAGAAACAAGAGGGACCCATAAAAATAATAAAACAAGACCTAGTTAGAGGATAGGGGGTCTCATCACAAGCCAACCTATTAAGTCCATGGGTATCTAACGGTATGACACTACTAGAAGTTGGTTACCACGCCAGGGTAGTGGCTCTTGGTGGCATAGCCAAGAGAAAGGGGGTCTCATCACAAGCCAGCCTTCTCATTTCCGTAAAAGTGTTTGTGGGTAACAGTGCCACCACTGGTCACCACGCCAGGGCAGTGTCCCCTGATTAGCCTCTTGAAGAAAAAAGCAATAAAGAATAAAGATAGAAGGCATGAATGGGCTTGGAAACATTTGCATCTAGGACAGGTGCAGCTCACCTTTTATAAAGGCACCCACAGGTAAGCCATGCATTTCCTTGCTATCACTGCACCCCTTGTCAAGACATCCCTTATCCACCTCATCCACTAACATGACTTGGATTTGATTTCTCCCGAAAACATCCCACATCCAATGAACACTAGCCCAATAGGACGCCCTGTCACTTTCTCCAAACTTGGCTTGCAGATTTGTGTAATATCTTTAAGCACTTGACTGGGTAAAAGGGGTTTTATGCACATGTTTAATAAATTGATGATTGGATGTGATTGACATTGCTATGATCCCTGTGACTTGTGAGTCGATGGAGGGCACATCTGTTGATGTGCAGGATCATACCCGACGGGCAGGTACCATATTAGACAGGTACACATGGGGAGATGATTAGTTCGGACCTCCATAGGGCTGAGAGCCCACCAGATGGATGTTGGGACCCTAGCAGAGGGCAGAGACAGGTCAAAGGGGTTTGCACGAAGAAGAGGAGAACGTTCCACAGAGGCAGCCTGGCAGAGCCTTACCCAGGGGGGTTGTGCCCTTTCCACTGGGACATTGGCCTTGGAAGGCCCATGGCGTCACTCAGAACATCTTATGACGTCATCCAACGATGTAGGAGATTTGGGAGGCAGTTGTGGCATGTTTGGCACGTGTGGCAGCTTCTAGAGGCCCAAGGACGACTAACGTTTTGCTCCAGGAGGCCCATGTTTCCCTAGAAAGGGCCAACATCACCCTAAAGAGGGCATGACGTCTTCACTTTTGCTTGATTAGGGTTTTAAATTATGACATTTAATGTAAAATAGTATTATTATGTATTTTGGCCTTGTCGACCTTTTGGTGACCTAAAATTAAATTAAGGTCATTGCTATTGTATAAATAAAGGGCTAAAACTCTCTTATTTTCATCATCTTTCACTCACACTTGTGTGAGGTCTGAAATTTGCGCCCTCCTTTTGGATTTTTGGCTGAAATTATTGATGCGCACTTGTTGAAGGAGGCTTTTCTTGGCTATTTTCTGCATTTTCTTGGTGGAAGGTTTACAACTAGGGTTTAGCTTAATGATGCTTGATGAATGTAACTGAATTTTTGCAATCCTTCTTTATTTGAATGGTTATGGTATCTTTTAATTGCATTTTAATGAAATTTGTTGGATAAAACCCTAGGGAATAAGCACATGTTGGTGTCCTTGTTTCAAGTCCCTACTAGGTTATGCTAAGAGCCATTTTATTTGTTGAAGATAAATGTTACCATTCACTCTTCAAGCTAGTCATTTTTACTTTTCCCTTTGAGCTAAAGAAGGAGGAAGACGCACTAAGGCCTAGGTTTACTATACCTTAGTGATTCATCTTCCCCTAGGGTTGATATGTTGAAGCCTTGCCTTAGCAACACTTCAACCATCATATCTCTCTTGTCTTTAGCCCAACCATTATCATTTCATCCTTCAACTTTTGCAGTTAGTTTGACTCCATTTGCCCTAATAACGCATTGGTCTAAGACCATCTACTTGAGTGCTTTTGATCACAACTTCCAAATACTCTTGAACAATCATTAACATCTTCTAACCCTAGCCTAAACTAACCTACTAACCCTATTGTTGCCTTTTTTCATTTGAGTTATACTTATACTTTGCAGCATTTAATCCTTTTATGAGCAATTGAAAGATTGGCTAGTCGTTGCTTCAAATGAATGTTGGTATTTGATATTGATGATAAATCGTTATTGCTCATTGTGAAGCTTCTTTAGCATTTATTGTGAAGTGATATATTGTCATCACTGCTATTGTACATCATTGATTTGCTTCATAAATATTATCAATCAATTGCTTTACATCAGAAGTCCTTGATTATATGAAGTACTAACCAGCAAGTGATCTTGCACATATATAGTTTTCTTGTTGCTTTGTCTCGAGCAGGTACACTTTTGGTTATCACTTTCTTTATTGGCTGTTTAGCCAGACCTTCTAATCGGTGGTGACTTGTGAGGGGGGGAACTTTAACTTATCCATAAACCTTTGCCTTCTCAAAACCCCAAGTCACCAAGGACGTCTCCCCTGGGCCTACCACCCTAAACAGAAAGAGTTATCCTATTGAGGTGACAATGGTAGGATAGTCTCAGTTTCGCCAGTTTGCCCTTCTTTCACCTTTCCTTTACTTCCAAGTACAAACTGCACGATAACAGTACCCACTTGAGTGATAGTAGTTAAAGGAAACACATCATAGTTTAGATTTATTTTCACACGTACAATATCCAGCACTAACAAGTGGATTTGCACTATCAATCCACTTCATTCAATTAATCTAAACCCAAGTGAAAACCTTTAACTAATAAAATTTACCAAGAACACTGCACAACACATTTCGCAGTAATACATACATTGGCATTGTTATCGCACAGTTTGTAGCAAGGATAAAAGGCTTGAGGTTTTAAGGTCAAACTGGCGTAACAGGAACCAATCCCACCCAATGTCACCACAATGGGATGATTCTTTCTCTTTAGGGTGGTAAGGCCCAGGGGAGACGTCCCCAGTGACCTGGGGTTTTGAGAAGGCAAAGGATTACAGGATAAAGTAGTTATTTCCCCCTCACAAGTCACCACCGAGCAGATAGTCCGACCAAAGGCCAATAATAAAGTGAAACCCCAAAAGAGATATACTTGCTTGATGTTAAATTTACATGCAGCAGCGAAAGCCATTCTCCTGGAGGATGACTAAGACCCTAGACAAGATCTAGGGCCCCCAGTGCACTCCTGGGGTATGTGGTCTGGGACCAAATTGATTAAGACCCTAAATATCTCTAGGGCCCCTGGTTTGTAACCAGGGTAACCATGTCTGGGGCATGAGAGTCTTGGTCTGGGACCAAGCATTGAAGACCCTAGATATCTCTAGGGCCCATGGTTTGTAACCAAGGTAACCATGCCTGGGGCATGAGAGTCTTGGTCTGGGACCAAGCATTGAAGACCCTAGATATCTCTAGGGCCCCTGGTTTGTAACCAGGGTAACCATGCCTGGGGCATGAGAGTCTTGGTCTGGGACCAAGCATTTAAGACCC
>ML781887.1:973869-984379 GCA_009831015.1 Picea engelmannii | reverse complement strand
CAGTGTATAGATCTATAATGTGTACTCCTTGTTTATTATTTTGAATAAGCTCTGCTGTTATAGATTTGACATTATAGATCTGCTGTTATATATATTTGCTGATACATTCAGAGAGCTGTTGATAACTGTCTATGATCCAAGTATGCAGACCTATTGTGGCATCTAAAGGGCTGCTCACACTGATCTAAAATAGAGACCATTTGTTTTCTGATTTTAGATTAAAGCTCTAATGTTAAGATTTGAACTCTATTGCTAATGTATGCCATAGATAAATCTTTCTATATACTGTTGCCTCTAGTTTCCAGATCTGAGTTGAGTGTTTCAGTTGAAGTGTTTAGATCTGCTTCTTAAATTTGAGTTTAAATGCATATGTGATCAGAACTCCTCTATTTGCTGAAGTCTTCTTTACATGTGAATTGATTTACAGATCTAATTTGCCTTAATTATAGAAAAATTAAAAGAGACTAATATTCTGCAAACTCACCCTAAATCTAACACTTGAGACAAAGCAACAACAAATTGATATGTGCAAGCTAGCTCAATGGGTTAGTACTTCATATAAATCAACGACTATCTGATAAACATATAAGCAATTTGACAATAAATAATAAATATTGACGAAGTCAATGTTTATAAAATAGCAATGAAAATAATATCACTTCTTCAATAAATGCAGGAATAATGTGGCATTCAATGCAATAAAACAACACTTCATTCAATTAATGCCCTTAATCACCATTCAATTGCTTATAAAGAAGAACGTTTAGCAGCACAAAGGTGTTAATATCAAGTGATGACGGCAGCACTTAGTCAATAGGGTTAGTTTATAAGCTAGGGTTAGTGTAGTTAGGGTTTCATTCAATGTATTGAGAGTAGTTTATGATCAAGTTCACTTCAAAGCAAGAGGTCTTTAGATCAGTGCCTTAGGGTTAATGGAGTCAAAAGTGAAGGACGTAAGGGTTGAAGGATCAGGATAGTACGGCTAAGGACTAGAGGGAGAAGCTTTGAGGTGTTGCTAGAGCAAGGCCCCAAAGTCAAAACCCTAGGGGAGAGAGGCTCACCTTGATGTAGGGGAACTAGGCCTCGGTGCTCTCTCCTCCTTCCTTAACTCAATGGCAATCACAGCTAGCTGAAGAAATAGCATAAACCAAGACAAGAGGGCTTGATGAAGCAAAGTGTTGCTACAACAAGGCTCTACCAACAAACCCTAGAAAAATCGGCCCAAAGTGTAGTAGACCTAGGCTTTAAGGCGTCTCCTTCTTCTCAGCTTGTAAATAGTACGACTAGCAAAAGGGAAGAGAGAATGAGAGTGTAGCTACGACTAGGCTCTCTCCTCCTTCAAACAATGGCTGAAAAATCTCTCAATGGGGACATGAGACAAGGACTACTTGTGTGCTTGTCACCTAGGGTTTATTCAGCAAAATTATAAATATGCAAGAAATAAGTAATGCAACCATTCAATCAAGAAGTTTTGCAGAAAAATACTTACATATCACCAAGAAAAAGCATAGCAAACCCTAGTTGTAACACCTTCCATTAAGAGAAATGCCAAAATATGCCAAAAACATCTTCCTTCAACAAGTGCGCCTTACAAATTCAGCCAAAAACCCAAGAGAGGGCGCAAATTTCAGACCTCGCTATGAGTGAATGTTAGATGATGAAAAAATGAAGGTAAAAATCCTTCATTTATACAGTATCATGACCTCAATTTACATTTTAAGTCATGATAAAGGCCGACAAGGCCAAAATACTAAATAATATTGTTTTTACATTAAAATGTCAAATTAAAACCCTAATCAAGCTAAAAAGAGACATCAAGCCCCTCTAAGGGAGACGTTAGCCCCTTCTAGGGCAAATGGGGCATCCTGGAGCAAAACGTTAGCCCTCCTTGGGCTTCTCCAACCTGCCACACGTGCCAAAACTGCCCATTCTACCTCCCAAGACGTCCATAAGGTTGGATGACGTCATGGTCATCATGGGTGACGTCCTAGGCCTTCCAAGACCAACGTCCCACTGAAAAAGGGCCAATCCCCCTAGGTCAAGCTCTGCCAGGGTGCCTCTAGTGGAACGTCCTCCTCTTCTCCGATGCAAAGCCCCTGATCCATCTTTGTCATGTCTCTACCCCTTGATGGGGTCTCAGCATCCATCTGATGGGCTCTTCAACCCCATGGAGGTCCGAACTGATCATCTCCCCATGTGTACCAATCCAAAATGGTACCTGTCTGTCGGGCATGATCCTGCACATCAACAGCTACGCCCTCCATGGGCTCATCAGTCACAGGGATCATAGCAATGTCAATCGCATCTCATCATCAATATTATCAAACATGTGCATAAAATCCCTAATACATCAGTTAAAAGCTCAAAGACATTACACAAGCCTGCAATACAAGTTTGGAGAAAAGGACAAGGCATCCTATTGGGCTAGTGTCCAATGGAAAAGGAAAGTTCCCGAAAGAAACCTTATCTAAGCCATGTAAGTGGGTGATGTGGTCAAGGGATGTCTAAGCATCTGGGTGGAATGAGGGCCAAAGATGCAAAAATGTTACATGTGGGTGTTGTTGTAGAAGGCGAGTTGTACATGTCCTGGATGCATTTTTTCCAAGCCCATTCTTGCCCTCTATTCTTTATTCTTTTATTCTTTATTGCTTTTTTGTTCAAGAGCTAATCAGGGGACATTGCCCTGGCGTGGTGACCAATGGTGACAACATTACCCACAAGTACTTTCACAGAAATGAGAAGGTTGGCGCGTGACGAGACCCCCTTTCCCTTGGCCATGCAACCAAGAGTCACTACCCTGGTGTGGTAACCAGCTGGTGGTAATGTCATACTGCTAGGTACCCATGGACCTAATAGGTTGGCTCGTGATGAGACCCCTTATCCTCTAATCAGGTCTTGTTTTATTATTTTTTCGGGTCCCTCTTGTTTCTTGCTGAGAAGCCTTTTATTGCTTTCTTGGGGATCCCTGGGCGAAGCATCTCGAGGTTTTATTCTTAGGCTTTTATCTTTTACCAACTGCTTTTACCTTCTGGGCCTTTAGCCCCTTCTTCCCACGAGGTAAGGTGGAATCCTGCAAATAGGTCAACCCAGTGCCCGAACAAGTGGAATGGGGTAGGTGAGCGGGAAGCAAGATGAAAAAGTGTTGTTATGAAGGGAGTGGGTGATGGCTTTTCAAAAATCCCCCCAGTGGAAAACCAGAACCTATAGACACAGGCTTGCTAGGGCACCCTGTCAATCCCCCCAAACATGGTCAAGTGGGCAAATGTAAGATCCAAGCAGTTGTTAGAAAATCAAAGGAATCAAATGCACATCTTCGAGGGTTTTGACGATCAGAGTAACACATACCATGATACCTGGACTAATTACCTCATGGAGTAAGAACCATCTCTGACACAAGACCAAGCCGATGGTGATGGATGTTGTTGCTGCTGACAAGATAAAGATGTTGGAAGAAAGAAAAGGTGGGCCCTCCAGAGCCATGCTAGAGTCAATCCTGCTCTCGGTACTCCATGTCTAGGACCTATGGGCCTCGAGACATGATCTCCTAGTTATTCCTAAAAGTGGAGGATAACAAGCATTGATCTACAATTTCTCCATTTGCTTATTATCAATCGTTCTCATTTACTTTCAAGTACTATCATTTGCTTTCAAGTATTATCTTTTGTGTTGAAGTACTTTATTTGCTCAATCTCTTTCGCATAAGCAATTCCTTTTATGCGTCATGATATGCTACTAGATTAGAGTTATTTTGCGCTTGTTTCATTGATTACTAGATTTCTATTCTTAGCTTTAATCGGCCTTAGATTCTTTTATTAGGGACTACCCCCCTTGGCTTCGTTGAGATTTAGCCTAGACGGATGAGTCGAGTGTCAAGTGACAACTACCCGACTCAAGACTTTCCCCCAAGGCCACACCCAGTGGATTGAAGATTTCCTCCACGTGACCCGAGGTGTGGATTAGACAGCAACACATTTTTTGACATCGTTGCCGTGGATAAATCTTTTTATTCTCGAAATACGACTTTTGTTTTCCTTTCTTGTTTTTTGCTTTGTTTGATGCTTTTTGTTTATTAGAAATAGACTCGATCATCTAGCGACTCCTCTTCATCGTAATTCTACAAGGCGTTCTACAAGACGGAACTCAGTGGGTTTGTTTAATTTCATTCCTGGGCCTAAAAAGGTTTATCGAAGGAGATTAAACAGGCTCACTTCTCGTAGGATCCTTGACAATCTTGGATCCGAGTCCACTTTTTATATTTATTTGTCGTTTAATAATTCTAGTGTAGAAATGGATGATTTACATGCTCCTCTTGATTTTTATAAATGGTTATCCTCATGCTATTTCAAGGTAACAATGTTGTTGGTGCTAGATCTCACATTAAAGCTTTTACACGTTGTACAAATAAGTGGTGTGGAAACACTCATGAGGATGTAAAAATGAAATTGTTTGTCTTGTCTCTTGAAGAAGATGCTCTTGACTGGTTTATGAATTTAGAAGACAATAAAATCAAAACCATTAAAGAGCTCATAGATGCCTTTGTAGAGAGATGGCGAGATAGAAAAGAACATCGTCCTTTGTTAGTTGCTCTGAATACCATCAAGAGGAATGAGACTGAAACTATGGAGAAATTCAATAAGAGCTTTAATGAATTAATCAACAACCTTCACAAAGACATCAAGCCTCCAAATGCTTCAATCCTTATTTGTTGACCAAAAATACTTGTGTTCAAATTTCATTTATGCTTAGTGTTTAGATCAGCAGTAAGAGCTTCTTAAGATCCTAGAGGAGTGCTACATGTTTTGAGGTTTGCATGTGTTAACATTGTGTTACTAAAACCACTTGCAAAGGCACCTTAAAAGAGCATATGTCCATCAGTTGAGGGCAGAATTCTTGGCAAAAGTAAGCAGACCTATTTGTTGTCCTAAAACAATAGCAAGGACAAATTTGCATAACTAAACTTAGAGACCAACAAGAGGTCATAAGACAGGCCTGTTGGGCAACCCTCATAGTTCCTCAAAAATCTACATGGTATCAAAGCCTAGATGGCTAAGAGTTTGTTGATTTGTGAGCATATAGTGGACTGTTTTGGATAGTTTGGACAACCTCTTTTCACACCTGTGTTGACAGGAATGAGGTTGTACACTTTTGCAGTGTTTAGCATCAGTTTGAGTTTCAGTTGACAGCCATGTCGATGTCTCAGATGAGAGCAAAGGATAGGCTAGCCGAAGCTAGCGACTGGTCCCCTTGGAAGACCAGGATTACATTTGTCTTGGAGGATCTTGAACTATGGGATATAGTTCAAGCTCTAGTGGTTCTTCCTCTTGTCACTGCTCTCTTACTGGTAGCAGAGTTCAGGAAGAAGAACACCAAGGCTAAGAAAACTATCTGTGATGCAGTGAGAGACCATGTCATACCCCATTTGACTGGGAAGGACTATGCCTTTGAGATGTGGGCCTCATTGTGCAAGCTCTGCCAGAGTCCCAATCAAAACAGAAAGATGGTTCTATAGGAGAAGCTCAGGAGCATTCAGATGCTCAAGTCAGAGTCGATGACATCATACCTTGGGAGATTCACACTGACTCAAGATGAGTTGGCAGCAGTTGGGGAGATTGTGGATCTAGACTTTTTGGTGAGGACATCCTTAAACAACTTCTCCAAACCTTGGGGTTCATTTGTGCGAGGCATTGTGGCCAGGGAGCTCATGCCCAGTTGGGAGAGACTCTGGGACGACTTCGTTCAGGAGGAGCTGAGATGCAGCTCTGGATCTTAAGGACAGCAACGTATATCAAAGGGTGATGAGGATCTTGCTCTTTGGACAAAGGGCAAGAAGAAGGTTGGCAAGGGTGCTAGACAGGGCCCCAAGATGGGGGGCAAGCCACAGGAGAGTGGCAATGGGCAGAAGAGAGATATGAGCAAAGTGAAGTGCTTTGCTTGTAAGAAGATGGGGCACTATGTTGGACAATGTCCCAACAAGAAGAAGAGGTCGAGTGGTACAGCAGTTGCAACGGATGAGGTGGAGTTTTCAACACAATTTGAGAGGGTGTGTGTCTTCCTTATTTGTTGCACTTTGGTTGAGACGACACCCAGCATCTAGTATATAGACAGTGGAGCTTCGAGCCACATGACAGGTGTTAGAGAGCACTTCATTGATCTTAGAGATCCTAAGGTCAAGATGGAGATTGCACTTGGTGATGACACCATAGTCAAAGTTGTTGGGCGTGGCACAGCGACATTTCAGAGGGACGCTATGCCACCCATATCGTTCAAGGATGTGTTGTATGTCCCTGGGTTGAAGAAGAATCTGATATCAATTTCCACCCTCCACGATAGGGGTCTTGAGGTGTCCTTCAGAGGGACAAAGGTCCTCATACACCCTAAGGGGTCTCGTCTCACCTCAGAGTAGGCAATTGGAGTGAGAGATGGTAAACTATACAGATTGCTTTTTCAACCCCTGCATGCTTTGGCAACAAGTAGCAATAGTAGTCAGTTATGTGAGTTATGGCATCGAAGGATGGCTCACCTTCATCGTGAGGCTCTTGGAGGGTTGAGAGAGGTTGTGACAGGAGTGCCACAGTTCATCTTAGAGCATCAAGATGTGTGCAGAGGGTGTTCCCTTGGTAAGTTTACAAAGGTTGTTTTCCCCAGCAATGATAGCAGGTCAGCTGGGATACTGGATTTAGTACACACAGATGTGTGCGGGCCCACGTCTCGTATGTCCTTGAGTGGTTGTGAACTTGTGAGTATTATCTCATTTTCATAGATGACCACTCAAGGAAGACCTGGATCTATTTCATTAAGGCCAAGAGTGAGGTCTTTAAAAGGTTCCAAGAGTTCAAAGCTCTTGTGGAGAACCAGACAGGAAAGAAAGATCAAGGTCTTGCGGTCAAACAATGGGGGTGAGTATGCCTCCACAGAGTTTGTAGACTTATGTACCTAGGCAGGGATTAGAAGACAGATGATCGTGCCTTACAACCCCCAACAGAACGGGGTTGTCGAGAGGAAGAACAGGGCCATTACAGGTGCAGCGAGATCGATGTTGCATGATCAGACTTTGCCTTTATACCTATGGGCTGAGGCAAGTGTTGCTGCAGTTTATCTGCAAAACAAGAGTCCCCACAAGATTTTGGGGAAGAAGAGTACTGAGGAGGCCTTCACTAGTAGGAGGCTCAATGTTGAGCACATTCGAATTTTTGGATGCTTGACATACTCTCATGTCCCCTCAAAGAAGAGGATAAATCTAGACCCCACATCCAGCAAGGGATTCTAGTTGGTTACTGAGGAGTCTCGAAGGCCTACTGAATCTACATTCCATCAAAGCGAAGAGTGGTGGTGAGCAGAGAAGCTAGATTTGAGGGTAGAACTTTCAGGTCTCTTGAGTCGAGAGACCGTACTAAGGAGGTTTTGGAGACTCAGATTGATGTTTCAGAGGGAGCACAACCTCAAGTGTCGAGTGCACCAGTGTCAAGGTTGACAAGGTCACCTTGCACAGCTTCAAGTTCACAGTTGCAGAGGGTTCAGACAGAGGGTACAGAGGCATCAGGATCTCAGAGTGTTGGGATTAGATCTGAGGCGAACACTCTTGGGCACGGAGATATTACTTCTCCTTTGATTACTCCAGGGAAGAGGAAACAGAGATGGTTTCAGGAGGCCCTAAAGGAAGCCAAGGAAAATGTAGGAGAGCCCAAGAGATTGTTCAAAGAGAGTAGAGCACCAGAGAGGCTTGGGTCCTACTTGGCGATGGTGACGAGCATCACAGATGCAGAGCCCACGACATTTGCACAGGCATTTGACCAACAGGTTTGGTGAGAGGCTATGTTGAAGGAGTATGACTCCATTATGCGCAATGATCTATGGGAGGTGGTGTCAAGGCCAGTGGGGAAGTCTGGTGTGACTTCCAGATGGTTGTATAAAACCAAGTATGTTGCAAATGGCAGCATAAAGAAACACAAGGCCCGGTTTGTGGCGCGTGGATTCTTTCAGGTTGAGGGAGTTGATTATGATGAGACATTCGCACCAGTTGCGAGATACACTTCCATTCAGAGTATTATTGCCATAGCAACAGAGATGGGTTGGAGGACACATCAAATGGATGTGAAGGTCGTGTTATCCCCTAGCCTAGGGATAACTAAGGAGATCACGTCTCGAGGCCCACGGGTCCTAGACATGGAGTACCGAGATCCAAATGACTTGAGCATGGCCCCGAAAGGCCCCTCTTTTCTTCAGTGCAGTCCATTTATCACCAGCATCAGTATCCATCCCATCGGCCTAGTCCTGAAGTAGCAGTGAATCGTGCTCCATGAGGTAATGAGTCTAAGTATCATGGTATGTATCACTCCGATTTTTGAAGCACTTGAATATGTTGTATTGAATCCTTCTTCATTTCATGACGTTCGCTTGGAAATTATGCTCTTTGCTTTGTTCATACCTGGAAGGGTGACATGGTGCCCTAGTAAGTTGATTTCCCTTTAGGATGGGCTGCCTCTGGGTGGATCTGTGAAAGGTCATCATCTGTTCCCTCCATACTTACCACTTTCCATCTTTATTCCTTTCATCTCCCCTATCCTTGTTTGGGCATTGGGATTGGCTACACTAGGAAGGGTTGTACCTTACCTCGTTGGAAGAGGGGGCTAAAGGCCTAGAGGGTAAAAGTAGTTGGCAAGAGTTAAAAGCCAATGTTGAAACCTTTGAGATGCTTCGCCCAGGGATCCCTGAGAAAGCGGTGAAAAGCTTCTCAGTAAGAAAAGGGGACCAATAAGATACATAAACACTCAAGGTACTAGTTGATGGATAGAAGGTCTCATCACGAGCCGACCGATTGTGACCATGGGAATGTAGCAGTATGACACTACCACCTATCTAGTCACCAAACCAAGGTAGTGGCTCTTGGTGGCATGGCCAAGAGAAAGGGGGTCTCATCACGAGCTAGCCTTCTCATTTCCATAAAATGTTTGTGGATAACGTTGTCACCTCTGGTCATCAAGCTAGGACAGTGTCCCTCAACTATTCCCTTGAAGCACAAGAGAAAAAGATCAAAAGAAATAAAATCAAGAGTAAAAGGCAATGAATGGGCTAGGAAACAATTGCATTTATGACAAGGTGGCATGCGGTGCATTTATGACAAGGTGCACCCACAGATAAGACTTTACATTTCCTTGTTATTACATGCACCTCATGCCACCTCATACACTTACATGACTTGGACTAGATCCCACCTGGGAAACACTCCAAACTTAAGAGAGGTTAGCCCAATAGGACACCCTGAGACCTTCTCCAAACCTAATTTGTCGAATTGCATAACGTCTTTGAGCATTTGTCTGGGTTAAGGGGGGTTTGATGCACATGTTTGGGTAATTTAATAATTGGATGTTATTTACATCCTATGATCCCTATGACTTATGAACCCCTGGAGGGCATACTTCTTGTTGTTGCAGGACCTTGCTCAATGGACAGGCACACACGAGGGAATGGTTACCTCAGACCTTCATAGGGGCTTAAAGCCCACAGATGGATGTTGCAACCCCAGCCAAGGGTAAGAAGAAATTAAAGACTTGCACCGGGAAAAAGGACGTTGCCATTGGAGGCACCCTGGCCCTTCTCGCATGGGCGTTAGCACTTGAGGGCCCTGGACATCGCCATCATAGCCCTAGACGTCATCCAGAGCTAGGGTTTCATTTTTTGAGGCATTTATGAGCCTAGTGGCACGTGTGGGCATTATCTAGGGCCTTTGGAGGCCAAGCACCCCACTTTTCTAGCTCAATGTTTCACTTATTGGCCTCAACATCACCCTAGAAGGGCATGACGTCACCCTTGGAGGTGTCTTTAGATGCAAATTTATTTAGTTATATCAAAATTGAATTTTAGTTGTAATTTGGCCAAGTTGGCCTTGTTTTTTACCTAAAAGGTCAAAATTTAGTATAAATAAGCATAAAGTACTCTCATTTTCACAACGCAACTTGTCATTGAAAACAAGAGGCCTGAAATTTGCACCCTAGTGAGGGTTATTGGTTGAAATTTTGAGGCGCCATTCTTGTTAAGGCTATTTTTTGCAACTTGGATCAATTTTGAAAGTTTTATGGTGATCTTGCATGGTATTCTCTTGATTATTCTTGGTGCAAGTAAGTAAAATCTGCATTTTGTCATCTATTGAATGGTTTGTTGCATGGTTTTATTTGCTCTGACAAGATTATGAAATTGCATGGTGTACTTAATGCTTGAAGTAAGAAACTTAAATTGCTACTTTCTTACTTTTTATTTGCCAAGCTTTTCATTGAATTGATCTAGTAACTAGTGAAACCCTAGAGCCCTAAATTGCTAGCACTCTAAGGATTTTGACCTAGTTATTGTTGCATAAGTTTTACTCCATAAGAATGTAACACCCTGTTTCCCCCAGATTGTAAATATAACTGGACTGGCCAAGGACTATGGCAAAACTCATAAGTATGAATATGTGATGTAAATGGACCTGCAAGAGGAGGTCAATGAATGTAAATGACAGTTTGAATTTATGGCA
>ML781887.1:941160-956319 GCA_009831015.1 Picea engelmannii | reverse complement strand
AGGGGGGATAGGCTCTAATGCCTCCTTCCTTCTCCTATTGTGTCACTATTGTAAATCCTTCAATCTTATCCCAAGTTGTTCTTAAGGGGGGATGTTAGGATATTTAGACACTTAGGAGTTAGTTAAGATCTACTTGGTCTAGTGTGTCGTTAGGTAAAAGTGGGTTTCTTAGTGTGTTTCATTAGTATGCATTTGTAGTTAGGAAATCCGATGATCACAATATGTTCCTGACATAGAGTGATCTGACGGTTCATATTTTCCTCGATCTTAACAGCCATTGATCTGTGGCTTAACACTCGATTGATCCATGATCTCTATTTAAAAAGCATGGAGGGTCATTTGTCGATGATCGATTGTGAGAAACTCTCTTGTAAAATCTCTTTGTAATCTTTTTCTTTTGCATTAATAAACTGCTCCAAGTGGCCAAATTGGTTGGGGTCGTGGATGTTTCCCCGTAGGGGTTTTACCACGTCAAAACATCGATGTGTTGATCTTTGATCTGATTGTGTGAGTGGTTACTGAAGGTGTTCGTCCTCTGTTGGAATACTTGTGTCGAACATAGCATACCTACTAACTGTTGGGTATGTGTTATATTCTTTGCACGAAAAAAAATTATGTCTCGGGAAACTTCTCACATATTTAGGTGGTTTTTCGACACATGGTTTCTTTGTCGATGGTTTTCTATTTCTGGTTAAGGAATTAGGGTTGTTGACTAATCCAGATCATTGGGTTAGGGTTTTGGATGTCGTTGGCTCCTATATGTATATTGTATTGTAAACAATGTAACACTATGAATGAATATAGAATATGTTGGTTTTTCAAGTTTGGGTTTCCAGGGGAAAAAACTATGTGTAATGTTTGTATTTGCCATTGTATCTTTTCTGTTCTTTTACTGAAAATATGTTTGCAGTAAATATTGTACAAGGTTAAAATCTACATTTGGTATCAAAGCTTTGTTGGCTTCAAGGGAACGCCTTTGTGGTCAAGGGTTTGGCTTAGGACTGTGATAAGCCTTGTTACAATGGGAGATCTATGGTATTGATTTTTCAGGTGAAAAGAAATGGTGAGCAATTCGAAAATGGAGATCGAGAAGTTTAATGGGAAAAGTTTTGAACTGTGGAAGATTTGTTGGTGGACAGAGATCAATGGATCGCAGTAGATCCAGGTACTGCAACATTGGACAAAGTGGTGGATATACATGGCTTTGTGGATGCAGACTGGGCTGGAGATCTGGATCATAGGAGATCTACAAGTGGGTATGTGTTTAGCCTGTTTGGAGGAGCAATAAGTTGGATGAGCAAAAGACAGGTTGTAGTGGCACTTTCAACTACAGAAGTTGAATACATGGCAGCCACTCATGCAAGTAAGAAAGCAGTATGGTTACAAAGATTGTGTTCAGGTATTGGGTTGGTACAGCAAGCTGTAAGGATAGATTGTGACAGTCATAGTGCAATTTTTCTAGCAAAGAACCCGGCTTATCATTCAAAAACAAAGCATATTGATATTCAATATCACTTTGTGAGAGACATGATTGAAGAAAAGAAAGTATTGTTGATGAAGGTGGACACTTTGAAGAATGTTGCAGATTCATTAACAAAATCTCTGAGCACTGAGAAGTTCTCTTGGTGTAGAGGATCCATGGGCATTGTTGCCCTGGATTGTTGACTATGTAACCTTGTAACCCCCTGTATGCAAAGAAAACAACAAGTGAGAGAATGTTGGGTATGTGTTATATTCTTTGCACGAAAAAAATTTCTACCTCGGGAAACGTGTCACTGTCACATATTTAGGTGGTTTTTCGGCACATGGTTTCTTTGTCGATGGTTTTCTGTTTTCGGTTAAGGAATTAGAGTTCTTGACTAATCCAGGTCATTGGGTTAGGGTTTTGGATGTCGTTGGCTCCTATATGTATATTGTATTGTAAACAATGTAACACTATGAATGAATATAGAATATGTTGGTTTTACCGGTTTGGGTTTCCAAGGGAAAAATCTCTGTGTAATGTTTTTATTTGCCATTGTATCTTTTCTGTTCTTTTATTGAAAATTTGATTGCAGTAAATATTGTACAAGGTTAAAATCTACACTAACCTAGTTTTAAGGTACTAACTTGTTGTTGCTAACACTGCTACAGCCACTATATATCAGCTCATTTAGCTTATATATCAGCTCACCACTCTTGTTTTGTTGTTGTTACAGTCACTTTCGACAGCCTCTTAGATTCATTTGTTGATTGATAAGCCACCTAGAATTTGTACTAGGCAAGCCACAATCAATAAATGCTAAAAGTGTCCACTAAATTGCCTTAGCAAGGTACTTTTCTGAAGTTGTTTATTGTTGTAATAATTGTTAATTTGTTGTTGTTGAGTACTGTTATTCCCCACTTTTAGGGATAACTAAGAGATCATGTCTCGAGGCCCACAGGTCCTAGACATGGAGTACCGAGAGCCGGATCGACTTTAGCATGGCCCTGGAGGGCCCATCTTTTCTCCCTTTCAGCGCCTCTACTTTGTCAACAGCAGCAGCCTCCATCACCATCGACTTGGTCTTGTGTCAGAGATGGTTCTTGCTCCATGAGGTAATGAGTTCGGTTATCATGGTATGTGTCACTCTGATCTTCAAAACCTTTGAATATGTGTATTTAATTCCTTTTGTTTCTAACAAATGCTTGGATCTTATACTTGCCCACTTGACCATGTCTAGAGGGAATGACAAGATGCCCTAGTAAGCCTGTGTCAGTGACAGTGATAGGGTTACTTTTGTGTTACGTCAATCTAGGCCTACTTGCCTTTTGGCTTGGTCACTTATAGATTGTGCGATGACAGGACGCATTTCTCAATGGCTTTATTGAGGAGGAGATGTACATTGAGCAGCCACAGGGGTTTGAGGTGCGTGAGGGAGAGTCTCATGTGTGCCTTCTGAGAAAGGCACGGTATGGTCTTGTTATCCCCTAGCCTAGGGATAATTAAGGAGATTATGTCTCAAGGCCCACAGGTCCTATCCGTGGAGTACCGAGAGCCATATTGACTTGAGCCTGACCCTGGAGGGCCCATCTTTCTTCTTCAGCGCCTCCATCCTGTCAGTAGCAACAGCATCCATCCCATCAACCTGGTCCTGAAGCAGCAGTGGGTCTTGCTACATGAGATAATGAGTCTGGGTATCATGGTATGTGTCACTCCGATTCTCAAAACATTTGAATATGTGCATTTAATTCTCTTTTGTTCCATGACATGTGCTTGGACTTTATGCCTTTTGACTTGTCCATATCTGGGGGGATGACAGAACTCCCTAGCAAGTTGGTTCCCTTAGGAGTGAGTTTCCACTGGGTGGGTTTATGAAAGGTCATCGTCCATTCCCACCATACTTATCACTTTTTCATCATCTTCCCTCTCATCTATCCCCTGCATTGGTTCGAGCATTGGGTTTGCCAAGCTAGCAAAGGGTTGTACCTTGCCTTGTGAGAAGAAGGGGCTAAAGGCCCAAAGGGTAAAAGTAGTTGACAAAAGATAAAAGCCAAAAGATCAAAACCTTCAGATGCTTCACCCAAGGATCCCCGAGAAAACAATAAAAGGCTTCTCAGTAAGAAAAAGGAGGGACCCATAAAATAAATAAACTCAAGACCTAGTTGGAGGATCGGGGGTCTCATCACAAGCCAACCTATTATGTCCATGGGCATGTACCGATATGACACTACTATTCAGCTGGTCACCACGCCAAGGTAGTGGCTCTTGGTAGCATAGCCAAGAGAAAGGGGGTCTCATCACGTGCCAACCTTCTCATCTCCGTGAAATGCTTGTGCGTAATGTTATTGCACAATTTATAGCTAGGAGAAAAGGCTATAAGATAGAAGGCCAAACTGACGTAACAGGAACCTATCCCACCCAATGTCACCACGATGGGGAGGTTCTTTCTCTTTAGGGAGGTGAAGCCTAGGGGAGACGTCCCCGATGACCTGTGGTTTTGAGAAGGCAGAAGGGTAAATGAGATAAGGACAAGTTTTCCCCCTCACAAATCACCACCAAACAGATAATCTCGGCTAAACAGCCAATAATAAAGTAAATCCCTAATGAAGAGCACCTGCCTGGAATAGAGTAACAACAAACTGATATATGCAAACTATATTTCAATGGGTTAGCACTTCATAAGACTATCTGATAAATATACATAAGCAATTGGCAATAAATGTTGACGAAGTCAATGTTTATCAATAGCAATGAAAAGATATAACACTTCACCAATAAATATTGGAACAATGTGGCATTCAATGCAACCAATCAACACCTTATTAAATTAATGCTTAAACCACCATTCAATTGCTCTTAAAAAACAAAATGTTGTTGCTTTAAAGATGAAATAACCAATGATGACGTCAGCAACTTAGGGTTAGTGAGTTAGTTAGGTTTAGGGTTAGAGTAGTTAGGGTTTGAAATTCAAAGAGTTTTGAGAGTGTGTAATCAAGTTTCACTTCAACATTGGAGGACTTTAGATCAGTGCCTTCGGGTAAAATGGAGTCAAAAATGAAGGATGCAAGGGTTGAAGGAGGAAGGCTAAGGACTAGAGGGAAGAGTTTTGAAGTGTTGTTATGGCAGGGCCTCAGAATCGAAACCCTAGGGGAGAGAGGCTCACTCCGGTGTTGCAACAGCAAGGCCTCGTGCTCTCTCCTCCTTCCTTAGGTCAATTTGGCAAAACGACTAGCTCAGATGAAGCACAAAATCAAGACAAGAAGGCTTAATGAGGGAGAGTGTTGTTACAACAAGGCTCTTTCATCAAACCCTAAAAGAAAAAAGACCCTAAGTGTAGATAACCTAGGCCTAGGACGTCTTCTTCCTCTTGAATTCAAAATGGTACGGCTAGCAAAGGAAAGGAAGAAAAAAGAGTGTAGCTACGGCTAGGCTCTCTTCTTCTTCTTCAATGGTTGAAAGTTTCTCTATCAGGGGACATGAGACAATGACCTACTTGTGTGCTTGTCACCTAGGGTTGTGATTCAGCAAATTATGAATATATGCAAGAAATTAAACTACAACCATTCATTCAAGAAGTTTTGCAGAAAAATACTTACAATTCATCAAGAAATAACCATGCAAACCCTAGTTGTAACACCTTCCTTCAAGAGAAACACCATAGAATGCAAAAAAGTCTTCCTTCAACAAGTGCGCCTCACTTAAATCAGTCAAATACCCAAGATAGGGCGCCAATTTCAGACCTCACCAAGTGGTGAGTGAGTGATGATAAAAATGAGAGTGAAAATCTCCCATTTATACAAAACCTTGACCTAATTTTACATTGTAGGTCAGGTAAAAAGGCCGACAAGGCCAAAATATCAAATCATATTGTTTAACATTAAATTGTCAAGTTAAAACCCTAATCAAGCAAAAAGGTAAGACGTCACCCCTTCCTAGGGTGACGTTAGCCCCTATCATGGCAAATGTAGCCTCCTTAAGCAAGACGTTAGCCCTCATTGGGCTCCTCCAAGCTGCCACACGTGCCAACTGCCCTATCCATCTGCCAACATGCTCATGATGACATCATAAGCCTCCTGGTGACGTCCTGGGCCATCTAGAGCCAACGTCCCTCTGAAAGTGGGTCAATCCCCCTAGGCCAAGCAGTGTCGAGGTGCCTCTGGTGGAGCGTTCTCTTCCTCTCTGGTGCAGAGTCTTTAATCATCTTTTGTCCTGTCTTTGCCCCTTGATGGGGTCTCAGCATCCATCTGGTGGGCTCTTCAGCCCCATGGAGGTCCGAACTGATCATCTCCCCATGTGTACCGGTCCAAATGGTACCTGTCCGTCGAGCATGGTCCTGCACATCAAAAGTTACGCCCTCCATGGGCTCATCAGTCACAGGAATCATAGCAATATCAATCACATCTCATCATTAATATTATTAAACATATGCATAAAATCCCTAATACATCTGTCAATAGCTCAAAGACATTACACAAGCTTGCTATACAAATCTAGAGGAAAAGACAAAACGTTCTATTGGGCTGGTGTCCATTGGAAAGGTGAGTTCTCGAAAGAAAACCTCATCAAAACCATGTGAGTGGGTGATGTGGTTAAGGGAAGTCTAAACATGTGGGTGCAGTGAGGGCCAAGGATGCAATGTGTTATCTGTGGGTGCCTTTGTAGAAGGCGAGTTGTACCAGTCATGAATGCATTCTTTCCAAGCCCATTCTTGCCTTTATTCTTTTTTATTCTTTTATTGCTTTTCTTTTTCTTTTTGTTCAAGAGCTAATCAGGGGACACTGCCCTGGTGTGGTGACCAGTGGTGGCAACGTTACCCACAAGTACTTTCACAAAAATGAAAGGTTGGCTCGTGATGAGACCCGCTTTCCCTTGGCCATGCAACCAAGAGTCACTACGTTGGCGTGGTAACCAGCTGGTGGCAATGTCATACTGCTAGGTACCCATGGACCTAATAGGCTGGCTCATGATGAGACCCCCTATCCTCTGCCTAGGTCTTGTTTTATTATTTTCTTCCAGGTCCCTCTAGTTTCTAGTTGAGAAGCCTTTTATTGCTTTCTCAAGGATCCCTGGGCGAAGCATCTCGAGGTTTTATTTTTAGGCTTTTATCTCTTACCAACTTGCTTTTACCTTCCGAGCCTTTAGCCCCTTCTTCCCACGAGATAAGGTGCAATCCTGAAAATAGGTTACCAAATGCCCGGACAAGGGGAGTGGGACAAGTGAGCGGGAAATAAAATGAAATAACGGTGTTATGATGGGAGCGGACGATGGTTTTTCAGAAGTCCCCCCAGTGGCAAACCAAAACCTATGGACAAAGGCTTGCTAGGGCACCTTGTCAATCCCCCCAAACATGGTCAAGTGGGCAAATGTAAGATCCAAGCAGTTGTTAGAAATAAAAGGAATCAGATGCATATATTTAAAGGTTTTAATGATCAAAAGTGACACATACCATGATACCTGGACCAATTACCTCATAGAGCAAGAACCCTTTCTGATACAGGACCAAGCCGATGGTGATGGATGCTACTGTTGCTGACAAGATCAGGATAATGGAAGAAGAAAAGGTGGGCCCTACGGGGCCATGCTCAGGTCAATCCTGCTCTCAATACTCCATGTCTAGGACCTGTGGGCCTCGAGACATGATCTCCTAGTTATCCCTGAAAAGTGGGGATAATAGGTAACACTATCACCACTAGTCACCACGCCAGGGCAATGTCCCCCAGCTATTATCTTGAAAGAAAAAGCAATAAGATAAAAAGTAAAAAGGCATTGAATGGGCTAGGAAACATTTGCATCCATGACAAGGTGCAGCTCACCCTCTTCAGAGGCACCCACAGGTAAGCCCTACATTTCTCTGTCATCACTGCACCCCTTGCCCAAACATCCCCCACACCATCTCATGCACTTACATGACCTAGATTGGTCTTCACCTAGAAACACCCCACACCTATGGAGAATTGGCCCAATAGGATGTCCTAGAACCCTCTCCAAACCTGGCTTGTAGAATAGCATAACATCTTTGAGCACTTGTCTGGGAAAGGGGGGTTTTATGCACATGTTTGGGTAACTTGATTATTAGATGTGATTGACATTGCTATGATCCTTGTGACTTATGAGCCCATGGAGGGCATACTTCTTGTTGTTGCAGAACCACGCTCGACGGACAGGTACATATGGGGAGATGATAAGCTCGAACCTCCATAGGGCTAAAATCCCACCAGATGGATGCTTAGAACCAACAACGGGCAGACATATACCAAAGGCTTGCACTGGAGAGAGAGGAGGACGTTCCACCAAAGACAACTTGGCAGGCCTGGACCCAGGGGGTCTTGCCCTCCCACCATGATGTTGGCCCTTGAAGGCCCTTGACGTCATCATTCAGAGCCTTGACGTCACCCAGTTGAGGTATCCAGCTTGAGGACGGCTTTGGTTGGCACGTGTGGCAGTTCCTGAGGGGTTTTGAGCCCCAACGTTTCACTTGGAGGCTAACATTCCAGCAAGGAGGATAACGTCACCCTAGGAGGGGCATGACGTCACCCTAGGAGGGGCATGACGTCACCCTTAAAAGATAAAATTAGGGTTTTATTTGACAATTTTGTGTAAATTTGGATTTTTCATGTAAACTGGCCATGTCGTCCTTTTTGACCTAATTTTGTAATTAAAGGTCATTTTGATTGTATAAATAAGGGATTTCTCCCTTGTATTTTTTCATCATTCTTTCACTCACACAAGTGAGGTCTGAAATTCGGCCTCTTTAATGCTTATTGGCTGAAATTAAGTGGTGCGCAACTCTTGGAGGAGCCTTATCTTGGTGTTTATTGGCATTTTCTTGGTGGAAAGTCTTCAACTAGGGTATTTGCTAGATTATTCTTGGTGAATGTAAGTGAATTTCTGCAATTCTTCTTTCCTTTGAATGGTTATAGTATCTTTATTTTGCATTTTACTAAGATTATGAGATTGCTAGCTTAAAACCCTAGGAGATTAAGCACATGTTATTGTCCTTATCTCAATAGCTTTTCACCTACTAGATTTTGCTAGAAGACCTATCCTTTGAAGCATGTGCTAGAGCCCTACCATTGTAGCACTCTAACATCATTTGTTTCATCAAGCCTTTATTTACTTCAAGCTTGAGCTAAAGAAGAAGGAAAACAGCTAGGGCTTAGGGTTACCTACTTCCTAGTAGTTGTTTTCGTTCTAGGGTTTGGTGATTGAGGCCTTGGGTTACCAACACCTCAACCATCATCCCTCTTGTCCTTAGTTCACATATTATCATTTGTTTCCTTCAAGATTGCTGCTATGGCAAATTGACATGGCAACAATCTAGGCAAATTGTTAAAAGATATCTACTCATGAGCTATGACACCCCTCCAAAACTCCAAAAGTGGATCTCATGGATTAGTGTGCAAACAATGGTCCAATAGTTGTTAGAACGACTCCTCAAACATAGGGCGACTAAATATGTGTGTCAAGGCATAGATGCATGTGCAAGATTACCAAATTAATCCACTAGATCCATAAAGCAAGGGGACGACCCCACAAAGCAAGCAAAATCATGTGAGCATGCTTCAACATATGTGCAAATAAGACGAAATCAATGGAGCAATCCACTAAGAATGGTACTTCAACTCGATCCATGTGCCAAGAGTGTCCAATCAAGAAAAGGCATCAACATAATCAGGCTCAAGCCATGCTACACAATGTCAAACATAGCCTTTGAGAAGGCTAAAAACCATCTAGAAATGAGTGTATAGGAAGAGTGCTCTCTTCAAACAAGGAGTCTAGCATGCCAAGATCTCATCCTCATGCCAAACCAATCCATAAGCACCAAGGGTTCCATCCAATGTAGCCTAGTATCATATGTATCATCGATGGAGGGGGGCAACCACATTATCGAAGCAACAAGAGTATGACAAGTGCGTATGTGCCTCCACATATGTGCCAATGAAGAGGGGCGATCCACATAAGATCATAAACCAATCCAAGTGTCAAACCAAGCCATGTAAGTTAGGGCACTCCAATAATAGGGTTCCAACTATACTAAAACATGCCAAATTACCCCACAAAGAGTGTGAAACCCTGTAAAAGAAAGGGGCAAATGCCAAGCACTGTAAAATAAAGATGTCAATACCATCAATAATCACTAATGTGATCATGTCTCATCTCACACCATCATCGTCCAAATCCTTAAGGGGGTGGATAGAACCCTCATACATAGAAGCTAGGAGTATTACATGACATGATGAGCAACATATCAAGCACGACACCATGATGTCAATACCATTCATATGAAGAAGCAAGCATCACCACCAACTATCCCCCAACAAGCTAATGCATCCATCAGCGATATGCCACCATGAAGAGAAAACCAATAGAGAAACAATGACAATCCACCACAAGCCAATCGAAAGGTAGCATCATCTCCAACATCAAAATAGAAGGTGTGTACCCCTAATCCATCAAGAGTTCCATGGGTACCATGCTGAAAATCATATCTTGTGATGAAAATCACAAGAGTTACCCTCATTCAATATGAGGGGTAAAACAATGCAAGCTCAAAAAAGAGTGAAAGAGACAACTGCTATATGGATTGGATCCATTTTTTTAAAAAATCAGTAACATTTCACTATGAAATAAGTCCAGGGATACACGTGACATCAAGGAATACTGAAAACATCAAAAAAAGACAAACTTGCCTGACCTCAAGATTTAGGTGGTTTTGAACAAGGTCAACGGTACTTTGTAAGATCTCCCGTCCCTGCACAGACAATTTCAGACCACTCATATATTGTGCTAAAAAATCCCAATTGCTCAAAGCAGGAAGTACTTTTGCTTACCTGTGAGGTGATAAGCTCTGCAAGCGGCTTTGCATAAAATCTTGAGTTTGTGAATCCCAAGCATCCATACATACTGAAATACACAGCATGTAAAAACATTGAATGTGTCAACTTCAAGGAAGTGACCTCACCAATCAATTGTGCAAAAGAACACCAATGCAAAGGTTGCATGATTTGAAAATCCAGAGATAGCATTAACCTGTTAGCAGTGAGCTTCAATGCTTGCTGTTGAATATCTAGCTGTTGGTATTTTAGAGGATCTGATGTGTTTTTTAGCCATAGCTTAACTTGTTTCCTCCTTCCAACTAAATTTTTCAACAACTGGACATTTAAAGCGATAAACATGGTCAAAATATAGGCTTCACAAATCAAAGAGGATGAGAATGACATTTCCCCACTGTCAGCAATTGAAAAATAATCATACATTGCAGTTACCCATTGAAGAAATTGACATTCACGTGCACATAACACCTATGCTCTTAAGTTGTGTCACAGAAGGGCATTACTGTATTCCATATCTGAAACTTAGTGCATTATATTTTTCAAAACGATACATCCACAGTATGCATGCCACAAGTCAGCATACAAAAGTGGAATGGATGAAAATTAACATCAAACCTAGCAGAGAGCCATCCAATTAACTAACACAATTCAGTACAAGACATCAATTAGCATCAGCAAAGGTAAGTACAAAAAGAAAAATTAGGACATATACACAATAATAAAGGCCATAAATAAGCAATTCAGCATCAGCCACAATTTTACAAGGATTGCAATTTTCTGGAAATTTACCTAAGAACAGCACCAGAAAAACATTCTACTATGGGTTAAAGAGTACAGATAGGAATACAATGGCTCCTGTTTCTTGGTTCTGCTGCCATCTGGAAATTTATCATGAGATAATCAAACTGTGTGGAGTGATCAAATCCTTCAGAATATATTTTCTCTTGGACCTAACTAAATATCTCAAGTTTCAACATATGAACTGTTATCATTCATAATTACAATTCCCTATCCCATTTGAAGGATGCCTGGTTGAAAGGAAAGATGTTGAAGGAAAAGAATTAATAACCAGACAAAGCAGAAGGAAAGAGCAAAGATATCCAATGCCTCTTTATGTTGGCATCAAATGGCAACTTCCTGTCCTGTCTGCCACTTATATTTGGCTTTAAAAATGGTCTTTTCATTCTATTGGCTACTTCCTCCAAAACAAGTGTACCATTTGTATTAGAGATACTGCATTGAGCAACCAGCATACCTGTGGAAGAACTCCAGATATGTTGCAGGTTGGTAAATTAGGTATAGAGCCATCAGAAGGACGCTCAACAGTTGTAAAGCAAACATTAAACTCCTGCCAAAGAAAGGAAAGTTGTAAGTTGATCACAGACCCATTTCACTAATATATCAGTACATAAGTGCAATACCAGAGGAAGAACATTAAACAAGAAAAAGAATGATCATAGAATATTAACATTGTAATTGCAATCAAGTGGTTAGTAACAAGTTTCATTAATTTGTACATTATTTACTCAAAATTGTAATGCTTGAACTAAAAGTTTCAAAGAGATTAAGCCTCACCTGTATGATGGAAGGGTAAAGACTGTTGAAGTCAAGAAGTAAAATATATTTGTCATAGAGACCTTTCTTCGGTTCCAGCACCAAACCCCCCAAATAAGCTGGACCTTTCTTGTACTTGCCACGAGTGGGGAGCTCAGCCTGATCCTCGGCATTACCATCAGTAACTTGTTCCTCAGCATCCCCAACCCCACTTTCTGAAGTGAATTTTCTTTTTGATGCTTTAAGTTCTTTCTCTCGAGCTGACATCTTGTCTGGTAAAATATACTTTCTTCCATGGAACTCATGCAATAGAAGATACTCAACTCTTTGGGCCCTAGCCCCCTGTGGTAAAGGACCTTTAGAAATCTATTTATCCTGAAAAAGGAATTCTTATTATATCACAAAAGCCAACAGATTGCACATTTACCTGTAGTGTTTTACTCCAAAGATTTCCACTGATATTAGTAAGTTGGCGAGTCAATGGGAGCACGCTCAAGTGAAACATCAACCCCAGCGATAACCAAGCATCTGTTTCCGCACACTCAACCTGGTTTGGAGCAAAGCCAGCACACACTTGGTTTAGCTGTTCTCTCCATGAAGGCAAGATAAATCAATCCAGCTTCTATTTTACAGTATCTAAATCAAACATCTAGTTCAATCTAATAACAAGTAAATAAACAAGTATAGAATGCTGGACACCCACCAGTTCCATTAGAGAGGCCGATGTTTGGTACATTGTAGGTATATCAACAGGAGCAATCTCTCTTCTGTCTCTACCCAGTTGATTCTTTGCAAGCTGTGTCAAAGAATAGCTCACCTACAAATTGAAGTTGAGAGAATACTAAATAAGTTGTTCCAAGTAATTCTTAAGAAAAAAAGCTTGTAGTCTTCCAATACCAAGGGAACAGTTGATTGGACATATGCTAGAAGTACCTCTTTCAAGAGCTCACGGGAAGACAAATAGGTATCACATAGTAGCCGACCTGCAATACATGACATTACTCCTGGGCTTGCTCCTGTACCAAAGTTACCACTCCCTTTGCTAAGCTTAGGCATCACAGAGCGCTTCAGCCGGCCAGTTTTGGACCACATGTTGCTGGGCACCTTGCAAGCCTGTCACGGTAAATTATGTAACATTTATCTACAAAAATAACTTGAAGTCCCTCAGAAATAGTGGTTGCATAGATGATGGAAAATGGACCAATCTCTAGGGCGCCCCTTAGACATGATTGGCATTAACAAAACTGTATTCCAAACACTACTCTGGCAGTATGCCAAAACAAAGTAAATTGGCCTAAAATACAGCAAAAATGTGGCATTTTAAAGTATAATATTAGATAATTTTATTAATGTCCAACAAAAGACCACAAAGTAGGTCAAAGGGAATAAAAAAGGACATCCAATGTCAGTACAAAGCAAGAGTGTCAAGGTATCTCCTAGAACAAAAGCAACATCAAAATTCAAAATAATTTTACAGGAAAAAAAAATCAAAGAAATGAAGAGTTGGAAGTTAAGATCGATAAGATAGGACTTGGAAGTTAATACTTTGACTCAAGTACAAATATGTTATTTTAATATAGGACTTGTTATCCACCAAGTTGCACTAGGATGGACTTGCAGTTGAGCCGCCAAAGTTTGAACAATCACTTGTTCAAAGTTCAGAGTTCAAAAGTCCAGCCGGCCATTATAGCCCCTTTTTTTTTACTTTTTTACCACGTTTCCATACCCTGCGGAGAATTGTAATAAGAGGTGTTGCATGATGAATTTTGTAAAAGGTTTAGCCTCCTAAGACTTGGACATGAGTTGTTACTCTGAAGTGTTTTTTTACTTGTTAATTATATTTTGTTGTCCAAGCAATTTATAATTTCTAGGTTTTTTCATTCAACTACTCCAAAGCTGGAGTATATACTCATGGTTAGGCCTTAGCATGGTCATTTAATCCTAGTGTCTAATGTATTTTACCATGCTAAACATCCTCCTAGAGTTTTATGAAAACGTGTTGAGTCCGCCTTAGGATTTTTTATTTTTTTTTTCAGTTATTAAAATTTCCCATAAAAAAGAATTTTTAATTGTAATTTGAAGTTGTAATAAAAAAGTGGTACTAGGAAGCATTATATGTCTTGGGGGTGCTCAATTTTGAACTTAGAGCACCCATTTTACCTAAGTGCCCACTTTTGTGAGTGAAATTAGTGATTTTAATCACTAAAAAGGTATTTTTACTCTCAAAACCTAAAAAAGACATGAAAAAACAGGATTGCTAAATTTTAGCAAAGTTGTCGGAAACATGTTTTAACATGTTTCTAGTGAAATAAAGCCTAAAAGGCTATGTGGCAACCAAAGGTAAGTGCCTATTGGTTGAAGACTTGATGGAGTGGGCCTCCTTTGGAGTGTTAACAAGTGTTGGAAGTATTTGGTGGAGATCCCAAAGAGGAGGTGCGCCCTCCTTGAGAGAGGTGGCGCACCCATGTGAGAACTCACAAAACTTTGAAGAGGTGGCAACTCCCCTCTCTACCTAAACTCACATGTGGCGAGTAGTGAGAGCCTTGAGAGAGGTGGCAACCATTTGTTCTACACTTGTCTCACCTTTGCTCTCCAAGTGGTGCACCCTCCCTCCTTGAGAAGTCCGCCCCCTTTGCTATTTATACAAGCACTTGCCCATTGCCAAAGCTAGTTGGAGCTTGGGAATTGTGCCATTGTATTGTATCATTTGTATCATTCTTTTGATTGAAATAAAGAAAGGCTTTGGAGGCTACATTGGTGTCTACTTTCATGTGTGGAGCTTTTATGTCCAATGCTTAGTTGTGAGGTATAATTTACTTATGTGTATTTCTTGCTTTTAATGGTTATTGTATGCCCTCTAAGAGGAGCTATCTCCTAATTGGTTAAAATTAGAAAAACTTGGTTGTTTAATAATCTTAATGCTTGTTTGCAATTGATAGCTTTAGTTTGCATGTTCATTTTGGTCAATGCTCATGCTTATTTTAAAGTTTCTTTGTAAGTATCATCATATGTTTAACAAGCTTTTGGAAAGGAATCTCTAAGTCTTTTGCAGATCATCACACTTAAAGAGGAGTGATAGGCATCGGTTGCACTTACCTCACCCTTCAGAAATTTCCAGGTCCTATCAGCTGTCTTCTTGGTCTGTCTTTGACCAAGCTAAGACTCTTAAGTTTTCTGCTGTCATAAGTTTTAATTTCTGTTGTTTTATAACAGCCAACTGTAGTTTTTGTTTTGCTGATTTGTTATGGTTGTTATCTCTGTTTGGGTGCTCTTGCAAGTAGTTTTTATGTTAGGAAAAATACATACATG